>VYXB01001441.1:0-40357 GCA_013397135.1 Pachyramphus minor
AGGGCACGGTCTCAAGCTCTGCCTCCGGAGGTTTAGGTTAGATATCAGGAGGGAGTTCTTTACAGAGAGGGTAATCAGGCACTGGAATGGGCTGCCCAGGGAGGTGGTGGATTCTCCGTCCCTGCAGGTGTTCAAGAAAAGACTGGAAGTGACACTTAGTGCCATGGTCTAGTAACTGTAGTGGTTGTGGATCAAGGGTTGGACTTGATGATCTCAGAGGTCCTTTCCAGCCCATCTTATTCTATGATTCTATATGCTCAAACAAAAATAGAAGTCTGTAACACGGATAAGAAAGGAATGATGACCATAACCAATTCTCTATTCAGCCTGACAGAAGGAACAATATTCCAGTGGCAAAAAGGCGTGATAGTTAAACTAACATAGTTATGTCAAGGATAAATCTCCATTATATATCATAGTTTACATCTCAAAATACTACTGTGCAGATGTACACTGTTATTATAATTGTCTTGCATGACTCCTAATATGGCTACAATATTTTTCAGTGTTTTCTTAGGCTTCTTCTCATTTTTTCTTATGACTTTTTAAGATATCTTGAAGTAAAGTTAATAAATTTAAACATTTTTTGTGGCTCTTTTTATTACTTTCCTTGGTCACAACACTGAAAACCTTCATTGCTCCAACTGTTTATTTTGTACTCCCTCACAATCAATCTCATGAACAAGGGTATGCTTCTTTTGTTTCTTTGGGTTTGTCTCCTTACCCAGCATCTACTTCTACCAATATTGATCGCTATTTTCAACATATTTTATTTGATAAAGCAAACGACTTTGAATAAATAATGTGTTCAGGTTCAGACTTCTTGTTGTGGAATATTCATAAAGAAGGGAATTGAAGCTTTGTCTAATTTATTTGGTTTTGAAAGTATTTACTAATTTTGTGTGAGAAACTTCAACACTATGGCCCAGTCAGGAAAGGACTTTGTTAATATTTTGAATTAAGTCTGATGTTGATGGCCTACAGCCAAATGTAGGAATGTGAACCAAAAGTAAGGTATCCTGGCAGGTAGAATAGTAACTAGCTGTGGTAAAATGCTGTTTCATTTAAGCTAATGAGAAGACCAAAATTTTGGTGACCAAAGTTATATTGCTTCTTCTTTCCAAAAAGAGTGAAAGATATATGTAATGTGATTGCAACGACATTGTAATTGAAGAAAGCTAGGCACTAATTTTAACTTTTCTATATCACTGAACAAAAAGAAAGAAAAGGAAAAAAAACATAAAAAATAAAAAAATAATTCCAAATAATTACTGGATTCAAATTTTCTTTCTTCACCAGGTATGGCCTCTTGAAGAAATAGTATTCATAATGAAGTTCGAACTCTTGCAATTGGAGCTCAGGACTTTTATGGTGAGATACCTAGAGAAGACCAAAAATACATTTGTCTTCAAATACCTAGATTTCTTGTTAATATAAAGGAGGATACTCTTTGGGGTTCATAGTCTTTTGGTTTTTTTTTTTTTTAATTGTATAGTGGAGAACTTGGTGTGACTAGGAAAGGCAGAAATAAGAAAAGATTTATAAAGAAATCTCTGCCAAAATCTCTCATTGATTACTTTGTCCCTGCATGGAAAGTCCTTTTCAGCTCGGTTTCCGTCAACTTGGTGGCTTTTTGATCTCTTGCAAACTTCACAGTAGCTTCTGATCCCCAGGAACTCATTGTTTCTGTCATCTCTGAAGCCAGAGCTGTTTCATCATTGATTCTTTTAGTGGTTTCCAACCCTCTTATTGAGATGCAAAGCCTGTCTCTGTGCTGTGACTCTCTCCTGCCTGTCACGTCTTCCAATCCAAAAATTTCCATCCTGAGCAGACCCAGTTACTCCTGGGAATAGGAAGACTCTCTTCACCAAACACATCATGTCTTTTCTTTCCTCCCAGTGATTTACTCCTACTCAGTTTCCTTTACTTTTCCCAGAGACCACCTTCTGATGATGCCCTGGATCTACCTTAGCTACCTGCCTCTCTCAGAGCTTCTTGGTAAGTTTGCCTGAGAGATGCTGGAGCTATAGACACAGCTGCATAAAGCACAGCAAAGCTTCCAGACGGTGGAGGAGGTAAAACTGTTGTGCAGAAAAAGGGCAATTCTGCTTTTAGAACATAAGATAGAGAAAAGGTAGACAAATGGCTAGAAAAAGAGAAAGGCAATCCAAAATCATAGATCTTTCACAGAAAAGACTAGTGACCCAGATCTTTACAAAAGTGCAAGACAAGCATATTTTCATTACCTATGAATCATGAAGAGGAAAACAAAGTCAATCAAATGCTGAAGTGTTAGACTTGGCTTTGAAGAGTGCTTAGTCCAGACTAAGATTCTCAACATTTTTCTCCGCTGAGGGATTGCTCTCATAACACAGGGAAGAAGCTTTCTATGCTCCTATTAAAACTTTCACAGAAAGCCCTTGGAATAGTTACTAGCATTCAAGTCTAAATAAAGGAATAGACTTAGACAACTAAGACTTAATTAACAGATGCATATCCACAAAGCCATCCAAAATGTTTTGTAGTCACAAGTCATCTCAGACCACAAAAAAGTCCTGTAGGTTATCCTTTTCTAGAAGCAGATTTCATACTGCATTTTGCATTCCTTCTCTGTATGCCAGACTTGATGACCTCTGAGAGAATGCAAATATATAAAGATGAGCCATATTTGCAACAAAATGGATAATTAAAGAGAGGAAGGAAATTAAGAAAAGAAAAATACACTGCAAATTTCAGAAAATCTACCTAATAGTGAAATAAGTGAATTGGGGGATAAATGGTCTCCCAAGAGATAGAACAGAAAGGCTATCTGCTTGGATTAATACTAAATGGAATGAACAAAACACTAGAAATTACATTGCAAGGAATAATATTGCACTGACAAGGGAATGGTCAGAATAATCTAATAGTACTGTACATCTCAAACCCCCCAAAACTGCAGGAGATAGTATCATGAACACTTTTTTATTCTCTTACTTTATCACTCCTCTATACTCTTTTTTTTTTATTATTATTTTTTTTTTATTGTGACGGGAGCTGCATATGAGGCTGTGTCCAGCCTGAAGGGAACTGGAAAGGACAGTCCATGAAATATTTTGGGAGAAGCAAGTGTTCACCATCCTCAGGGTTTTCAGCAGGTGTAGTATTTCAGAAGGTATGACTGCTCTAGCAGGTGTGACTGTTCTAGTGGGAAGTCTGTATTTTCCTCCTTTTCTGTTCAATACCTTGAAGGGATATCAGAGAGGTCTACAGAAGCCTTTGTTGTTTTGATGCAGCTGTTCTGATTGTCTTAGAGAAGCTGCTGACAAAGAGAATGTAGGAGACTCACATTTATGGGTTTGGCTTCTGTTTTTCAAGGGAGCACACCCCTTCGGAAACAGCCTTATGACAGCAGGCCAGAGGGGTGACATACGTGTGAACATATGTCACTGCCTCCCTGTGGTAATGTACATGCAAACATATGGCACTGCCCTCCTGGTGCATATTAGTTGTCAACAGACACAGGAAGGACCTTGCCCTGGTTATGTTTTTTATCATCCATATGGTTTTGTATTGCTCCTGATAGCAGATAAATTACAACTACTTCCAAAATCTCTGTCTAAGAATAGTTTGTGTTTATTCCAAATATAGTTGCTTACTCTTTCTCTTTGGTACTGTCACTGAATTCATTGAGAAGCAAGCAACACTTTTTCATTGCACTGCAGGACTCAGATGAATTAAAAACAGAGGAAAGAAAAGAGAGGAGTCAGCACACATACAGCCAACACAGAGAATATCTGGAACTGAACATGGAGCTTAACCCCGGTACCTTGGAAGGGGCTCAGCCTCATGGGAATCAAAAGCCCCAATTCCACATTGTGTACACAACACTACAGTTAACAAAGAAAATTAAAATAGTGGCCCAATATGAGGAGACAGTGTTTCCCTAAAGAGTTTTACAAAATTACGTAAATCTATGAAAAGCTGAGTTACAAGGTAACAAGATACACTCAATTAGCATATGGACTCATATTTTTCCACAGAAAAAGTAATCTACTGGCCATGTTATAGTGAAAGGTCCACTGGCAAAAGCACAGACCGTCTCCAGATGTTGCTGAGGTTAATACTTTCAAAGACTAGTTACATGAACTGTGCAGATAAGGAGTCTAAGAAGCAGCTAGAAGTGTTCTGCATTAGTTTACTGTCTCTTCTCAAAGGTAACACCAACCCTGTACTTGGTTACTTCAACTGGTACAATAATCAATCCCTAAAATGGCTTAAAACAAAAATGAGTTTGAAAACACTATTATAAGTGACATCCCGAATTCTGAGATATAGGAAAATCACACAACTGTCTTGCTGCCATAAAGTCAACCTCCTTGGCTCTTTCCTTTTACACCCCAATACTGCAGTCACAGTATGGATGTGGCAGCTGCCATTTGTTTGCCATGCATCCAAGAACAGGCTGCTTGATTTAGCATTTGTTTCTATCATTCATTTGTTGAGAAAGGAGAAGGTGTATTTATTTCACTAAAACAAGAAACAGTATTCTTGAAACTCAGGTCTTAGTATATTGGCATATTCACACATTTGATCTGTCCTTTGCTGATTGACTGGCAGAAGAACACTTGGCCTGTAAGATTGGTTGTGGTACAGATTGAGTTTGCAGTTTGCAGAAGTACAAAACAACAAGGGCAATCAATTACAACACCTTTTCATTAAAAAAAAAATTAAGAAGCGCTGTGGGTTTGTGGTACTTCAATTCAGCTTAGATGATCTTGGGGCACTGAGAAAAGTCTCCTAACATTGCATGCCAATTAAATATATTTGAATAGGTTTATGCAGAAGCTCTTGGAACAGTTTTTGATGGAGTGTACATAATATGATTGGTATCAAAAAACTCAGCCTAGCAAAGTACTCCATGCAATCAAAAACCAGAGCTTGAGTCCTTAGGATGATTTGGAAAGCATTTTAGTGGATCAGAACTTATGTTATTATTGTTAGCTGGATTTAGTCCAGTAATTATGAAGGGTCAAAAGCTGAGAGTTGTATGCAGTGGCAAATGCTACAGGGACATAAGCATTTCTCACTTGCAGTTGCAATTGAAATGATTTGGTGGAGTCATGCTCAATAGCTGTTCCAAATTAACTATGTTATGAATACTCTAGACATAGTATAAAAATTAACAAAGAGCAAAAATTTAGGACACATTGATGAGGTTGTCTTTATCGTTCAGGTGGACAGAACTTTATGACAGGAAACAATGATACATCAATGTAAACAACTTATTTTGCCTACCTTCATATTTCAATAGAGTAGTTCAGTAATACCACATCTCTCCAAAGACTCGTATTCTGTTATTGAAAGATAATGGTGGGAACCAACTTAAGAACATGTAAAATGCAAGATTTTTTAATCAATGAGAAGCTATTAATTTAACCAAGCCTTCCTGTAATAATATTGAGACAGACTGTCTGCCTGTTTTTACATTATAGCTAACTTTGCAGTCTGTACGGAATCTAATGAGGTGTGTACTTTTTATGGATTTATTGAGAGTGGTCCTTAGGTATCTAATGCTGCCAAAAACTTGATATCTCTCCTTGATTTTTGAGGAGTTGTTTGCTTTCTGGAACAACACAGTTACTATTTTAGTAGAAGCCATTGTCTCTTTCCACTACATATGGGACTCATTTAGTGGGTTTTACGAGATCGTATTAAGCTCAGACCTCAGTAAGTTCAGACTTGATGGGATCCAATGGATTGGTGACACAATCATGTCACCAAAACCACATGTAAAACCATACTGATACATCAGTTGACAAGTTCATTAAAGTCATGGTGCACATGTGGCCCGGCAGCAGCCTCCTCAGGTTCCCAAAAAGCCACAGCCCATATTCTAAGTTCTTGATCTAAAGCATTTGGAGTTCACGAAAACTCGAAGCAAAAATTTGGGATAAGCAATCTATTTTTAAGAGTTACACAAACCAAATGGATCTTCCTAATTTAAAAACACACCTTAGTATAAGCATCTTTGTCCCACCTTCCTTATATCATAGAATCATAGAGTCAATTGGGTTGGAAAAGACCTCAGAGATCATCAAGTCCAACCCTTGGTCCAACTCCAGTCCGTTTACTAGATCATGGCACTAAGTGCCATGTCCAATCTCAGCCTGTCCTGGGGTCAGTCTGCTCCAAGGGAGCTCATCATCCTTTCCACATGGTCACAAAACAAAGCAATCTAGGAAAGAGCTCAATATATACTTAGAAAGGTCATGTGTTATACAGTCTAAAGATGGATCACATGTTAAGTATGGGAATATATTGATTAGTAGGTATACTTTGTTCTGTTGGTTGTCTTGTGTCTTTAATGTCTATCATACACACCAGCTAACTAACTGAAACACAATATAACTATAGTCTGATGTTTAAATTTTCTGACGAAAATTTTAGCTATAAAACAATGTCTAATCTTGGAATATTTTTTTTTATTTTTGACAGAAATAAAAAAAAAAACCTTTGAGTTTGGAGTGAAAAAAAATCTACTAAAATATTATGCTATTCAACATTAACAGTGGAGCTAATGTTAACATGAAATTCTTTGAAAGTTGAAAGCATACTTAATCATGGGATTTACTTGTAATCAAAAGAAAAAATACATCAAAGTCAAAGGCAATTTTATTGACATCTTTTGGGCCATCAAAAATGAAAAGTTTGCATTTTGATTTGAATGCAACAGCTTGTCTGTTTGAAGTTTATGGCTTTAAAGACTGATTAATGAAGACCCAGGTAGATAATTTAATCTCTCTCTAATCACAAAGGTAAAATATTTCTTAAAAAGTCAAAATAAGCCGATCTATATTCTGTTACCTGTATATATCTATACCCATTACTTGCAATCAATTTTAACTTAAAAATGGAGAAATAAATCTGTCCATTAGTGATTTTCAGTCTGTAGTTGGTGAAATCTTGAATTCCCTGAATAGCTTCTAAAGGTCTCCCTAATGTTTTTTTGGTTACAAAAAAGTATTGAAACAAATCAAGTGTGTTGTCAAACTAGGCTACAGCTCAGGATAAAACACTTCTCAAGCAAAATGTATAGAGGTCTGTAAATTTCTTAAGGTGCAGACTTTAAATCTGTGTACTGACTCTTACAAATTAAAATATATAAAAGACCCGAATCCAAGAAATGCCAAAATTAATTCAGTGGACTTCCTATTTTTTTATTATGAACTATTATCTTAAGAAATTTTAAAGTAACATAAATATATATGTTCAGAACAATTCATTAACCAAAAATGGATGACAAATTTGTGCAGACTTTTGCTGTAGTTCTTTAGTTAAAGTGAAAAGAAAACCCAAAATAGGACAAAACTTCAATAATCACAATAGAAATAAATACCAAATAAGAATACAGAAAAACATAACTTCAGGTAGTGTTTCATGGGGAAAGAAGACCTAAGGTGATGGATACGGATATGTACCCACTAGCTAACAGTTGATGAAAAATGAAACATATTTAAGTAGCCTAATTTTCTTTCTGATTTAATAGGATCCAATAAATGGAAACTGTATGGCCAGAATAATGAAAAGAGCACAAAATTTATCTCATTCTGTTGCGTCCTCTCTGTGTTCTTTTGTCCTTTGATTGCACTGGTGGATAATATTATTTTGTTCCCAAGGAAATATGTCCCTTTGATTAGGTTGCAGATATTCTCTCATTTGTCACTGTTCTATCAAGCTATGCCATGTAACAGCAGGAACCCTTGATTATTTAATTGCTTGTAAGAACTCATTAAATCTTACTATCAATCATTGGACATATGGCAAATATCACCCAATGGCATGAGAGGTTTTAACAGTGATCTGTCACTGGGGCATACCCTTTCTTTAGTAGCACAGGCCTTTTGTTTAGTTCTCTGATCGTAATAATTTTTAATTAATATTGATTTGCAAAAGAATGTTCAAGCAGTGGCCTAATCTATGCGTACAAGGCTAATCTTCTAACAGGAACATTTGTAATTCCATATAAATATCTAGAAACCCCATCTAAGAGAGTTTAACCTTTTTACAATGTTTTGTAGATCGTGTTAGTCTGATGATAACCTAATTTAGTCTTCAAAGTGGATATGGCTCAGTAAGAAAAACATATAAGAACAAGTCACACAATAGGCTTTGCATCAACACCTTGACGGGATCCTATGAAGTATGTGATAATATGAATTTAAAAGACATTTTTTAAAATATAGAATATTATCTGCAGCTAATAAAGGTAGTGACCTGGGTAGCTACTTGTTTTGTCTATAACAAAAATCAGATCAAAGAACTGTGAAGAAATCTCACCAAATATTGTTTAAACATATAAACTTTCAAGGGCTAAAGTTCACAGAAGCTGGCAATGGAACTACTCTACATTTCCAATCATAAAAGTTAGAGTGAATTTTGACCATCTTCTTATGGTCAAAACAACTCTTTTACTCTACTGGACTCACAATCTTTTATGTGCTTTGTACATTAGTATTACTTGGAATTTGCAAGAAGCAGAAGAGAAAGGTCCAACCAGAAAACATATCTTTGATGATTATATTCAACAACTTACGAATCTCCATCTTTCTTTTTGTTGACATGCTGTTATTTGGAGATAAAACCATGAGATATAAGCTACTACTTTACAATAACTTTATCTAAAATCTTTTTTCTTTTAACAATTTAGTGTGGAAAATATCAGAATAATTGATAGACAAAATCTGAAACGAAAAGATTTCCTGCTCTGACTCAGGCTTCTATTCGTACGTGCTACCTGTGATATATTATGCTCTTTATCTGATGTGTACTCATGTGCTCATGTACATCTTACCATAGCAAACTTTTAGGAAGAGGGACTTAAATTCTGAAGTTAATTTTGTAGGTTCCTGGAATAAATTTTTTAGGATGTGGATCACAGCTGGTGTCAATTTCATTTGCGGTCTTGCTTCAGTGGGTGAGCTCTGCAAAAGAAGTAGAGATTTGAGTATACATAAATAGTAAAGAGATGCAGACACCTTTAATACTGAGTGGAAGGGCAATTATGGGAAGTAAGAAAGAGCAGCAGGATCTAAATACCCATCTGTGCTTTTAGGTATGGAAATTAGTAAGAAAAGAGACAGAGAAGAAAAGACGATTTTGGGGCTGGATTTTGATGTGTGTTAGTTTTTCAGGTTGTATTTTCTTATTTGACAAACTACTGTCTCTACATGTTTCTGTGTATTCAACCTTGTTCTCTTAATAGCAATATTGTAACAGACATCTATAATTTGTCCTATGGTATGTTGTCTAAGGTTCATATAACATTTTTGCTATAAAAGATATCAGCTTTATATTTTCATGGGGACTTATATTAACATTCCCATGTTTTGAAACAATTATTTTGATTTAAAAATCTGTAATACATATTTTTAACCTTAGTTTCTAAATCTTTGATCCTCTTCCAAAGAGGATTCACCTATGTCTAGATAACTTGAGGAGTGATTATTCATGTGGTTTGTATTCTCTGATAAAGTCTAGCTTGTTCTTGTGGAAGCAGAACTGAGTCCTATAACAAGGGAAAAAAGCCTTCATGTCAGATATCCAGCTACATCTAACATGTGAAACATTATCATAGCAGTATAAGGGACTCAAAAGAGTAATTTTTCTTTCCTGGAAAACACCATAAGACTGTCTTAAGGTTCCTCTAAGCAGTGCTGGCTATGAAAAACTATCTCAAGGAGCAAATCAGATACATGGCTCATAAGAGAGTTGTTTGCGAGATGTCTTGATGAATATATTTAGTTTAATTACTGATTTGTTTTGTAATTTACATAAATAGTTTGACAAAACATTACAGGTAGATAAATCATGAATTGCAGTGGTTTTATAAGCATTTAGTTATTAATTTTAGTTCTGATTCTTCATTATTTTCCACAATGCCACAGTGTTGGGTCTTTTTTGTGCCTTTTACTTCCCTTTTGCTGAAGTTTAATAGCTGTCCAATGTAAGATGATAAGCAAGTTCACATGTTCTATTTGAAATTCTGAGCATACTCAGACTCTTTGGCATTTTATCTCAGAATTCAGAGATAACTGATAATAACTAAGAATCTCCACTGTCCCCCCCAACGTATACCTTTATGTCATTGTTACACTTTCTATAGAGTTGTTTCAGCTAACTGAAAGTTCAGAATTCCAAAGGCCAACAATTGAAATACTGTCAGATACTGTAATATTGTCATAGAAACATTCACCAGTGAACAGTGTTTTTAAGTGAAAAAAAGTCCAGCACCGCAGGCCTCAGGTCTGGACTTGTCATCTCAAAATACTTTGTTATCTCTCAATACACTTACTCAATTTATTGTACAGAAATAGGCCCATCTGATTTACTTCTATATAAGATAGTGGAAAAGATCTCCTTTGTTGACTAACTTGAGATTATGCAAGTGAAGTATTTCATTAGCCATTCAGAAAAGCTGGAAATACCTTATTTTCCCAAGAAAACTTACGAATTTAGCACACTACCTATTAACAAGAACTACAGTACATTACAGTAGCTTCATTACTTCCAAGTTAGTCTGGAACCTAGCAATGCATTTGAGGAGTAATAAGTGATACTTTAGGGTATCAGGCAGATAGCCTAAAGACACTGTGAGATTATGCCAGAGTCTTCCAGGAAGCAAATGAATAAGCTTTGCTATGGGAGTGGAGAATAAAACCCATTAAAATCCATTAAAGGAACTCAAACTGTAGACAGAAGGTAAAGGAGGATTGATTCGTTATAGCTGTAAAGGCAATAGAACGTCCATTTATTAATTAAAACTACATTTTATGTATTGTGATGTGATAAATTGTTGACTGTTTAGGTGAATTCCCTAAGAAATGTGCCTAAGTTTATTAACACTGATAAATTATGCACTATTACCATTTAAATTTCTTAAACATTCTTCACAAGTATGCTTGACTTTATTTTCAGTTTTAAGCAGCAGTTTTGTGTGATCATATTCGACATTTGACTGTTGTCACTGAAAGCTTCTTAGCAGGGAAAAAACCCCAAGCTTTCACAAGCAGTTTTAACTCTGCCTTCTTCCCCTGTTTTCCTGTTAAATACATACACATATTTTCTATTTTGATGGAATCTGATGAAAAGAAGTAATATACTCTTAATTATATACTCCCTTGACTTTATATTCCCTTTAACTTGGCAGTGCTAAAAGAAGTAACCTCTGCCTAAAAGAAATGTTTAAAATATGATAATGATATTTTTAGATATAAATAAATACAAAGAGAAAACTGAAGATGTATATGCATAAATAAATCTATATGTTCACACACACCAAAGTTCTGGGAAAATATATTAACCTCTGTTTTTTCTTCTGGGATATTGAATAAATCAGCTATAGGTGAAAAACACTAAATATTTTTCATAGAAGTTCTGTGTCTTTGAATAGATAATGTTTTAAGTTTAAATATCTATATTTTGTACTTGTATATAAATATAGTGTCTGTACATATATTCTGTGTACTTAGCACAGAGTTTATATCTGAATATCAGACATCGATCTAGTACCAAGTTAAAAATTCAACATTATATTTTTCATCTATAAATTTGAATGTGTGGTTATGTGTATATGTGAATGAGTGTCCATGTTTGCATGTGTTCCTGTTTTGAAAAATAGGTTTTATTTGTCACTCTCTGATGGTGTTGATGGAAGGACAATAACACCTTTCTCCCACTATAATTTCTAAAGGCATTTAAAGGGTTCATTGTTTCAAATCAAAGAGCTATTCATAAGTTCCAATAAAATGCAATCCATCACAATTTAACATGAGCAGAAGCTTTCAGCTTGTGCATATTTTGTCAGGAAGGCAATTTAAAGCTTATAAACACAAATCAAAGCTTTGGGTTTTAACCACAAAACATTTGCACAGTACTGACCTACCACCTACAGCGTCTCCGTATACAGTCAAGAAGTAGAGCACTCCACCAGCAATAGCAGGCAGGACCAGGCAGCAAGGACCAGGAGATAGTATTTTATTTGAAAGTAGACCTGTTTTGAGGGTATCAGTTCAGGAATTTTCAGAAGATTGAGAGATAAAAGGATGTTTCCTTATAAACACTTATCAGAGTGTTTATTTGCCATCATAATTAAAACACTTATTTGGATCACAGGTATATCAGAAACAGTTTTCTATATCCAGGAAATAGGACTCTGGGACCATTTATTCATCCCTTTTTCCCCTTATGTATTTGATGATTATGCTTATTATGATTAATATCTATGTTGACCAGATGCACTATCATTATGGTAGCATAGCATTTCTGATCATTAGTTGATTTGGCTCAGTCTGTTAAAAAACCTTTAATGCATAAGGGTGAATTACTCTTAGGAAAAAAATGTGAAGAAGTATTATTAATTTGATTTTACTTGAGTGGAATTGAAGCACAGAGATTCTCTATTTTTTGCCCAAGATTACAGTTGTTTAAGTGACTTACTGAAAGAGTTTGAATCAACCATTCCTGTGTGCTAGTCCTTCTTAATGTGAAAATATTACTCTATTTTTTCTTAGTATTTCCTATTTTGAGAATCTTGAAAGTACATTGCAGATTCATCCTGCTAGGGAACTGGTATTCATAGACTCATGAATCATAGGATAATCTTTGTTGGATTGGAACTCTGTGGGTTATCTGGTCCAACCATCTGTCCAAATCAAGACAACTCAGAAGCTAGATCAGGTTAAATAGGGCATAGCCAGGCAAATTTTGAAAGCCTTGTTGAAAGTCCACAGCCTTTCTTGATGGCCTTTTCAGCACTTAACCATTCTCATTACGAAGAATTTTTTCCTTAACTCCACTTGAAAGGTCTCATGATGCAACTCTTTTTGATCATCCTTTGCCATTTCACTGCGAATCTCTGAGAAGAGTACCTGTCTTTCGCCATAAGCACTTAAAGACAGAAAATAAATTACCTTTTAGCCTTCTTTTTACGTGGCTAAATAAATACATTCCCTCAGCACATTTTGTGCTCCAACTCCTGCCTGTCCCAGCAACCTTCTCTGGCTTTGCTCCAATTTGTCAGTACTTCTCTTATAGTGTGGAGCCCAATGCTCACCATGGCAGTCACAGATGTGAGTGTACATGCAAGTGCTCAGTGGGAATAAACACTTCCCATGCCCTACCTACTATGCTAATGCTAATGTGGCCCAGTATGGACTTCATTTGCCCTTAGTTGTGCACACTGTTGACTCGTGTTCAATTTACTGTGCACCAGAGTCCTGTTTTCCTTGTAGGTAGAGAAGCTGCCTTCCAAACAGTTGAACCCCACCACAGATTACACAGATGCAAAAACAGCACTCCCCCCAAAAAAATTATATGGTTAGTTATATTTTAAGAGAAAGAAGCCCTTCAATACCATCTCAACATGGGAGGGTAGTCTGACAATTACTTAATATCCTGTTTTTTCCCCATTAAGATTAATGGCGATTTCAGGTTCCAAACCCTGTAGCTCTTAAAAAGGAAGCAAGCAAGCAAGTAAACACAAGTCACTTTGCTAGAGAAAAGTGAAGAACTTGCTAGTCACTGTAATGCACACTGATATATTCTATAGCAGCAACATTGTTTTATTCCAAATAGTCACAAGTCAGCAAATTGTTTTAAAAATGACACATTTACTATTACCTATAAATTGATTCTATAACGAGGTCCCTGGGATTTATAAATCCTACACTGGATCTTGATCCTTTTCCCATTCTTGGATTGTTATCCTCTTTCCCCTTTTTTTTTTTCCTTTTTTTTTTCTTTTGTCATTTTGGGTGTACTTTCAGTATTTCAAATGGCTGCATATTGATTCTGGAACTGTTAGCTATTAGTGGCTTGTTTGCACGATTGAATCATGGTCCCAAATGAATATTTTGTGTTATAAAATGCTTTCCAGCATATTAAGGAGTCAACCTAAAATGAAAAGGAATAGTTATTCTAAAATCTTTTTTTCAATTGATGCTAGCAGATTGTTTCTCTTCACAAACTGCCTACAAAAAGGAGTTTGGTGGCAGTTGGAGTGTTTTTAAATCACATACAACTCTAACCTTCCTTAATCTGATTTACATTTTAAAATGCTTGTTCCAATTCGATTTGTGCTGATCCTGCCATTGAAAAGTGGGAGGACAATGTTTAAAATAATAATAATTCTTTCCTCTTTCAGACAGCCAAGCATAGAAGAGAATAATTCAGAGAAGGTCGGGAGAAGAAAGAAAACAAGCCTGGATTCACTGATTTTTTTGGTTAAAGTAGTGTCACATACAGAATCAGTATATTGCCAGTAGAGGTTTTGGAACAAGCATAGATGGCCTGATAAATAAAGGAAAGAAACTAGTGAGAGAAAATCAAGCTACTTCTATGTTGCAGAACGTAGCTGAGTAGGGAGGAGATGAAGAGACAGAGCCATTACTGCTGGAACAGAGACTTGTTGCCATGGGAGCAGGGATAAGGAAAGCTGCTACCCTGGAGGCAGTGACTGGGGACAAGAACAAAAAAGAGAGGGATAAGAACTTGGAACAGACTCTCCCCTACACACCCCCACCTGTGTTTTAGGAAGCCCAAACTGCCTTATTCCCAACCTATGCAATCACATGCATGATGGGGCCAAGGCCAGAAAGGCAAAACTTCGCAAGGAGAGTATTAAATACCTGTTACAGGGTCTTTTTTCTGTCCAATATGGAATTCATACTTCTCTCTCCCCTTTGAGTTCATTTTGAAATACACATAGTACGTGACATACAACGTGAATATCCATGCTCACAGGCATCTTGTGGATCACTAAGATAAAGACAGAGGCATTTATGCATGGGAACAGAAGATTCACAGTTTCTTCCCCTAACAAGTCATATATTGGCTCATAGGGGTGCAATGACAATACTAATACTATGAAAGCTTGGCTTAGGGAGAGAGATAATTCGCTTAATACTTTTACTGACATTTTTCAGTAAAATATAACACAAAAATTCAAGCAATATCCTGATTTCATGGGACATAAACATGCCGCAACAGGGATAAAATTTGCTCTAGGATTTAACCATGGGGTTTTTAGTTTTAAAGTAAGTTACTTTAAATTAAGTTGCCATTTTCTGTATACAAATCATGTATTGCAGTTTCCCACTTTCCCAAATAGCAGATATTTTTTATGGAAAAGTTTGGCAATGGCACTTCTTCCTATTTTCCACATAAAGAGCATACAAATGGTTACATTTTTGTAGTTTACTTACACATCAAACTTTAAACCCTCTGCCCCACGGTTTACCTGAATGATTTTGTTCATTTTCCTCCCAAGCCTCCCTTGCAGTCATGTTCTTTTATTCTACAGCATGATCTGATTGTTTAAACTCTGTGACCAAACCCCTCACTTGGTAACCTTTTTTGAAAGTATATATTAATAAAAACAAGCAAGACTTGTCAGTACAGCAAAAAATAAAACTGCCTGTTATATGCAAAGTACATCTTTAATGATGTTTAAAAAGGAGCTAAACATCTCTATGGGAATTCTTAAATCACTTATCTCTTAGGCCTTTATTTAGTTTTGCAAGTCTTTGTTGTTTAACAAGCTGGAGAAATGGGTCATCTAATGTTATATTAATCAGTAAATTAATATTTTAATTTGATTTTCTTTATAGTTGAGATGCTCGCGGCATCTCCAGTGTTTTCTCTCTCTGTACAGTGATGTTAAGCAGTATCATTATCATAATGTACCTTGGGGTTCTGAGATAACAGGGTCCAGTGATAGCTCTATTCTTAGGAGAGTGGGAGGTTTATGATGACACTTATACATTTTAAATGGCACACGGAGGCTCTCGTGTAATGAAATGTCTTACAGCTGAGTCATAGTCTTTTCTACACTGGGCCTTTTCAGTTCGTATACTTGAAATCACAGCTTTCACGTCCAAATAGGTGATATATTTTGCCAATTTTTTATAAGATCTTTACAGGGTGCTGAAGTAAAAATCTCAATCATTCAGTTTTTCATGAGCAGTCCTAGTTTGAAGATTTTGATAAGTTGCAAAGATGTGACTATGAATCATAGAGAAAATTAAAATGAATTCTTTTTTTGAAGGTAACATTCTAATTTAATATAATTTTTGAAATATCCAGTAAGTCAAATACAGAAGAGACATAAACTCTTATTTAGCATTATCAGCTGTAATTACCCTTCTGAAATCTGCTTGGAAAATCAAAATTTGTGATTATATCAGGCCAGACTGGCCCTTTCCCTCATGCATCTTTAAAACAGCTGACAAAGAGAGCTTTCTCCTTCTTGCTTTCTTATGCATGACCTTTTAAGAGGTCAAAATAGTGCTAAGATGGAAATGGTTCACAGGTTACTGTTAGGTGAGTACAAAGGAAGAAACAGTCTTTGTTCCTTTTACCTTCTTAGACAGTCACAATCTGACCTTCTCCCTTTCTCCTTTCCCTCCAGACTCTGTAATTGAGGATATTTACTACATCAAAGATCCCATGGCTAGTATAGGCCCCCTCCCTCTGTTACAAATACACAAATCACACGTGAGTGTTCGCTCTGGTCCAATGGTAAGCTACATGTCTGAGTGAAAATATATGCTTGGTGATACCCTCACATACCAAGGTCAAAGCAAATCACATTCACACATTCCATATCACAGCCAGTTTTCTGGTCATACCTCAGCAGATGCACCATAACCATAGATAACTGTAAAACAGCCAATACTTTATTGTTCCTTGAGCTTCACTGGCTTTGTAACATATTCATTCACAAAAATGCATCGAAATGAAGGTTCTGGTTATGCTTACAATTTTGCAAGTGCAAAAATGGCCCAGGAGGAATGTAGGCACATGCCAGTTTTCTTCTCTCCCTGGTTTGTTTATTATTTTATTTTATTTTATTTGGGTTTTTAAAATCACTTAAGGTCTGCATTGTGAAAGGGCATTCTAAACATTACAAGCACAGGATTCTGGGTTTGGGGTCTGAGTCATGTTTGGCAACCCTTACTTTCAGTCAGAAGCTTTTTTTTCCCATTTCAGAATGGTGCTGCCAGCTTTTCAAAAGATGAATCCTGGATTCAGTCGGCCTAAGGCCAGAAATGTTGTGTGGGCCATTGGCTGGATGACTGCACCACCCGCCACTGAAGTTAAAACAAATGGAAGAATCTAAATGAATGTGCTTGTTGTCTTAATTACAATAGAGTTAATAGATAATCTTACATTATGAGATTCATGAAAATTTTTGTGACAGATCACTGAAAACTTGTGTGAATATTCACACTGGTTTTAATTGGTACTTGTTTCATCTGAGGTAAATATTTTATTTCACTCATTTTTGACCAAAGCCTATAGATAGGATAATAAACCCATGAATAGATTTTGAACTAGTATAAAGTTCTGAGCCTAATTCAATGCCAAAATCCTTTTGAACACAAAAGTAGGTTTACTTCAGTTTTAACATGAAGGACTTTTCTAAAAGGTATGAAACTGCAGAGGTGGTTAGTTAGCTTCGTTATGAGCATTTCATACATCTGTAGCTGTCAGGTCGTTAAAGTCATCACTTGCCAGTATCAACAGGATGAGCTTGTTACTAATATCACTCAATGTTGGGGGGACAGGTTTGACTGTCTATATGGTTTTGAAGTCTCATCTTCTGGAGTCTTTACACACAACAAATAACATCTGTCTTCAAAGAGAGTTTCACCAGCTCCAGAAGGAGCAAGTCAATGGACTACATAAGCAGGAAGAGCAGAAGGTGTCTTAAAAAGCCAGGTGCTCCAGAAGGAGCAAGTCAATGGACTACATAAGCAGGAAGAGCAGAAGGTGTCTTAAAAAGCCAGGTGCTCCAGAAGGAGCAAGTCAATGGACTACATAAGCAGGAAGAGCAGAAGGTGTCTTAAAAAGCCAGGTGCTCCAGAAGTGAACATGCATTAAAAGAAAGAGATAGTCTGCTTAAATTAAACCAAATAACCTAAGGGGTCTGGCTACCCTGCCATTTTTACAATGCATGAAAAAACAAGTTAGGAAGAAGTTGCTTCCTTTAGCAACTTAAAAAATAGATTGAAATTCCAATTCTTCTGTCCCAAAAGTACAGCAATATTTTCTCTCTCTATTGATTATCAGTCCACTTCAGTTGAAACAGTCCTGACTAAGAACAAAATCTCTTTGGAAAGATTACTTTAAACCTGATGAAGTACCAGCACCACTGCATTATGCTATCAGAAGGGTATTTTTGGAAAATGAAAGTAAATCAATATTAATAATATAAACCAGAAATTGATTGATTTTGCCATTAAAATATGTAATGGTGAAAGAGCCCATATCTAATGATTTTTGTTAAGGCCTGTAAGTAACATATTAATTAAACTGGATACATGAAAATATTTTAAGACATTTGTAAGACTTACTTGGGTCAACCAATTCTTAAAAGAAAGAGTTCTACCATTAATAAACTAGAGCAAGATCATAGCTGTTAAGCAATAAGGATGTAAGTCACATGAAAGGATGATTATGAGAAATTTGAAAAAGAAAATAATTCGCAGTCTCCATCCTTCTCTGCCTCTTACAGTCTAATAAGTTAACTTGTACTGACTGGTAAGAGAGGCAATAAAAACTGATAATTCTTTAAATGACACTAATTCCAGGATGTATGCAAAGCCTCACCAATGCCTTAGTATCTATCAAGGACATATTAAATAACTCAAGATAGTGGATTAATATTGTGTAACCATCTTTAGAAATTCTAAACCATCCATTCCAACATCCTTACTAGCATTGATCATGAACCATTGAATCTGTACTTTATGTTCATTTCCTTTCATTTGCTTTATTTCACACTGGGGAATATTTGCATTTGTACTACGTTCCTGTTTCATGTCAAACACAGTTTAAAATTCATACCTGCCTTAATGCAATAGTAACTTTGGTAGCCAGTTATTGTCTTTGACAACTATGCTCACCCCCGCCACCCGGCCCCCCACCAACAGGGAGAATAAATTAGCAAACAAAAAAAGGAAAAAAATAAAAAGGAAAATAAAGTACTAAAAGGCTAGTGATCTGAAACCAAAACCAACATGGTAATAACAAATTGGGAAATCTGGAAATTAACATCTAATGTATGTCAATAAAACTCTAGCAATGATTAAAAAAAAAAAAAGTTAACAAAAGCGCCACCACCAAAATGAGGAATTAGAAAGCACATTAGAGCAATCAGTAAATCATTTTGAAAAAAGAATCAAAATCACTACACAGAACTGAAAACCACTAAGTCAATCCTTATTGTCAAGCCTAATGTGATCCAATGTACTGTAGTGAGGGAATGGGAAGGAAGTGTCTACACCACATGTTGAATTAAAGGGAATCAACCAGCCATTTACTTTCATTTATTTAGTAACCTTCATGATGAGATCATCAAATATATTGTCTCCTCAGGAATCATAGAAGGCTACTATCTTGCTCGCTTTCTTCTAGCTCACCCTTTCCAGTCTGATTTTTCCATCGGAGTATTTGATCTGTTAAATGCATGGGGGTTTTGAGGGGAAAGTTGGTTTTGCTTTGTACCATGAAAAAAGATACAAAGATAATATGCTAAAAGATTAATTGTAAGTCAGTATGAAGGACTAATAGGCCTCTGAAGATGACAGATGACAGTATCTTACTCTTAAGGAGTAGTGCTCACAACAGGCGATGTTGAGACCAATAAGAAAATTTAGTACTGCAAATGGTAAATAAATGGAAAAAAGTTTCTTGTTCCACAAAACCAAAATCAAAGAGGAAAAGTGTATTGATTGCACCACTTTACCTATAAATCTAGAGATCACTGCATTAAACAGATTTGTCCCTCTTTTTCATAAGCAAGTCATCTGCTTTTGAAATAATTTTTTGTCAAAGGCAGGTCAGACGAGCTGTGTTCATTTCTTCTATGCCACTTCCAGGGCAGGAACCCCAAAGCAGCCCTATCTGCAGATATTTATTCTGTAGAACACCTAAAGGAAAATAAAAAGGATCTCACAATGGATGAGAAGACTTTTGTTTCTAAAGACAGTTAGTATAACCAAAGAATCAGTAGAACACAAGCATCTGAGTGACTTCACGGCTCACTGTTGCTGAGGATCATTTATCCATGCTATCTATCAAACTTACCTGAAATTTGGAAGAGCATTCGAAGATCCTTTCTTTGGTCACTGTAGCCCCTTAGTATAGTTCTCTGTCTAGGCAACACTGCCTCATTCTGGCTAGTTCAGAATTTGTTTGAGTATTCCTATATTTAGCCTTATTTATATTTTGAAAGCATCAAATGAATAAGTGCTTTTAGCTTTGGAGTTTCCTTCCCCTATGTCAAATCTGCTGGAGTGCTTGTGTATTTAAAAGTCTGGAATTTTTTTCCCAGCTATGGTAGCTGGTCCAGTAGTAGATACTACCCTGCTTTGCAAATCTTGTATGTCAGTACATTGTGGCAGGAATATTACTACTGAGACAGCTTCACTGCTTGGGTGTACACACAGTGTAAAAGTAAATTTGCACTTCATATTACTTCTAATACTTGTACTCCCACGTAGTTTAAGATTATCTATTCACTGAAATATGAAAGAGATACCACATATAAGGGATTTTCTTTGAAAAAGTGCAGTTAAATTATGTCTCTTTTGTTAGGGTTAAACCGGTTCACTATCTGCTTCCATGATAACTGCAACAAAACCTAAGCTAAAGATAATAAATATAATAATAATATAATAATGAATATAATAATAATGCTACTTAAAAATTAACCATAACATTGTTGAAAGACACACAATCTGTGTAGGAAGGAAGGCACAGGTTAAATTCTTTGTTGTTTCTTGGAATAATTTCATAATTTATTTTTCTTTCTTAAATAAATCCTGCCTAATTTATTGTAGTTTTACATGGTAGTAGTGTTGATTGTATATCTCAACAGAGTTGAATTTGTAAAAATAAAAAACTTTTATAGAAATCTGAATCTGTTATCAAAGTCAAAATATTAAAACTTCCAATTAGTGATAGCTGATGCATAAATTATCTAAAACACTATATTAGTTTATTCTGTTCGTATTGTCTGGTAAAGAATTTGAGTTCCAATGAATTTATTCATTGTTTTCCTTAGGTATGTGAACATTATATGTACTGAATTTCAGTACATAGGGTGATTTGATGACAATTTACTTTGAGAATTCACAATTTGTAGAGTATAACTGCTAGTTAAATCATGGGGGTTTGTTTCTGCTTTCTAAAGAGATTATAGTTTTTTTAAAAAATGTGAAAATAACAAATAATGCTTAGCCAGTACAAGTAAAAAATAGTTAATACTCATTAAGTGGTTTCTGATTCCCTTCTTCCATTCATATTCATGTAACAAAAGCTGTTTGAGTAAACATTCACAAATACCAAAATGAAAGGCATAGGCTCACAGGAAGAATGGCTTTTCAATTGGTTACTTAAAAGTCTTCCATTAGATGCCAGCTGCTTGCATTTCCAAACATTATATCCCACAATAATGAATAAAAGACTTCCTAATAAAAGGAAGGCTTTTTAGTATGAACGTTATGAGTACCTACTCAAGACTAAGGTTAATTTTGTGCCTTGCATGAGCACTTTGGATTGCAGATACAGAGTGTGATTTAGGAATGGGTCACATTCCACAGACGTGAAATATCCATCTGTTGTGTGAACAGTCATACTTAAGAGTGAATGAAATTTCTCAGATCAGAAGAAAGAAACAGAGTATTTTGTGATACCTGATCTCTCCCCCAGCTGTGGAAACCTCTTGACGCAGCTCTACTTATAAGACATTTGTCAGAATGTTAATTGGAAAAATGACTTCATTGTGTGAGTCATACAGTCACCTCTGTGGACCTCATTAGGTTTAAATGAGCAGACTGAAGGCCAGAGCAATCATTCTGAGCACAGCCATATGTTGGTGAAGAAGCTCTCTCAGAAACAGGCTCGTGGCCAACTTTGGGTACTTACAAATGACTAGATGTAAGATGGAGGTCCTGGTGGTAGGAAACACTGGAAACACTGACATATGTAGTGTGTTCCTTTTCACAACAAAGGACAGTTTAAAAACAAATCTTTTAAAATAGCAGATTCACTAGCCAGATGATTTTTAAACAGTTTGCAAGTTTTGAATTAGGATAATGGTATTTTTAGGTAGTGGTAGAGCATGCTTGCATGTAGCTGTGTGGTTCTTTGCAGGACACAGCATAACTCCGGTTTGACATCCTTAAGAACACAGAACTTTTTTCTGGGCAATGAATTCAGTCCAGCCTGACTTCAAAAATTAGAAAGGACAATGAAAATAAATTATTGGTTGAGTATGTGACCTTTTGTGAGAAGCTAAACTATATTTGTGGAGCTGCTTTTTACCTACACTTGAGAATTAAGCAGATCTGTATGAAGGCTTTAATAGAGAATAAAAACAACTCTGTCCCCCATAGCAGCTAAGAAGTAATATTCAACAGCAAAACTAGCAAAAAGAGAGAGACATCATCTACTGTTCCATTTTTTATTTATTTATTTTATCCTGAAAGATTCTGCTATTAGGATATCCAGATTCAGAAGAGCTGAGGAAAATATTATTGGAAGACTTCTCATAGTAAACAAATGTTAACAGAACAAGCTAAATGGAAGCAACNAGATTCTGCTATTAGGATATCCAGATTCAGAAGAGCTGAGGAAAATATTATTGGAAGACTTCTCATAGTAGCCTCTAACGCACAGATTCAGAAATTTTAAGCATCCATGGAGTATTTGTCTTCTTCTGGTGTCATATAAATTTGCAATGATGCTTAGGGTGACATACAAAGCTTGATGAGAAAAAAGGGAATTAACCTTCATATACTTTTTCAGAGGAGTAAAAAGTAAATAATATAGTCATTATTATCTATGGAATAACCTCACTCAAAACAAAACTGTTAAAAAGCAAGACTTCTAAGATTACAGATATGACTTACCTTAAATATATCTGTTTGGAAGCTATAGATTAATGTATTTATGTGGTTGTGAAACTCTCAACAGTCTGACCTTTATGAAATTTATGTCAGCTGCCCATCTATGTCTGAACTTCAGAAAAGTACACATTTTTCTTCATTTTCTCAGTTACTGTGCACACAGTCCTTCTTCTATCTGACCTCAAAATAAACAAGAATGAAGTAAACATTTTTGAAAACTGACATCTCACTCCAACTAAGCAGAAATAAAACAGGAGGCTTTTAAAAACGTACATTGTTACTACAATGTATAAACTAGTATGAGAACTTCAGAATGCTATTTTAAGTATAGCTACCAAAAAGAAGACAAAATCTTGACATTGCCGTCATCACTTGAAAGAGTGAGTTGTATCTACTCAACTCCACCTTCCTGCATGATGAAAGATAAATCTAAGACATGGCCTTGAAGTATCAAGCCCTCCAAAACTCTGCTCATGCAAGTTATGTTCTTCCAAGAGACATGTTTTTATTGCACTTCTCAGTGTCATAATTGGAAACACAGAGAGGAAAAACATTTCACAAAAATGGCTATAAAATCCTATGTTCCCATATAAAAAGCATCCAAGTCACAAACAGTTTGTAGCAAAACAAGAGGATAAAAACTAGGAAGTAAAACATTGTGAGAGCCCTCACATCCAACAAACACATGGCACTTTTCCCATTTACTCACCCCAGAGGAAAAAAAAAAAAGCCTCTAACGCACAGAACTTAGTTTTTAGCACATGCAGTAACCTGGGTATCTGCACCAAAATACCTAAAATTTAGAAGTTCCTACTCTGGATTCATGAATAAATGGGATTCACAGAACTTACCTAGACTTCATTTTTAGTATATCTATTCAGAAATTTTAAGCATCTTTCAATTTGCTCATCATTTTTAAAGATACTTCCTAAAGAAATTTCCTGTTCCTATGGCTGGCTGTGAATACGGATACTGCTGTCACCAGTACGACTAATCATTATTACCCAGGCAAATACACCTTTCTATTCACCTTCATCTGTAATGAACTATCACAACCAAATCTTCAAAGCAAAAAGTTACCATCTGAAAAGTCATTCGTCCTTACTTTGAAGTGTCTGTATTTAGAGGTGCTGCCTATAGAATAAAATCTGGCACACACAGCTGCTTTCACCCTCAGTGTTTCCAACTTTGAGCTTTTTCTGGAAAGCTAACCAAGGAATGAACAGCACTGAAGTTTATGTGAACCAATTATTCCTATGTCAACACTACAATGTTATGGTGATATAACTCAACCACAGCTTATGTAAACTCTGTGGATAAAACAACTCTTTGTCCTCAGTGTACACACAAATTCCTTGTTCTTCCTCCCAGTGTCTGACTTCATGTCCATCCTTAAATTATTAAGAGACAGTAATGTCTCTCTCTTTGAAAATGCTGTCAGTTGTTGAGTATTTGCCTATAAAAAATACATTTTTCATAATCACATTCAAGGAAAATGTAAATATCTGCATGGTAAAACTCTGCTATTATTAATTGAACACTTTGATTCAAAAACAGTCCGTCTTCTCTAGAAGTGAATGTCCATATTTAATTTTATTATTTAAAAATTCTTTTCAGTACTCAGCACAATTCATGGAAAAAGCTTGGTTTATTGTCTACACATGCTTTATCACTGGTATTGCTTGTAGTTTATTTAGTTCCATAAAATGAAACTGTGGTTTGAACATTTTAAAACACAGGTTCAAGCATGTTCAATATTTTGTTCACTTACACTATTTGCCAATGTTTCCTCCAATTACAGTAACGCATTCCAACTGCCTTTTCATGAAGCCATCATTCTCATTTATCTTTTTTTGTCTGCTTGGCAAGAAATACCCATAATGATGACTGTTTCCCTAAACTTTCCTTATCAGGCAGGATAAAAAGCAACATCAACCACATGCTTCTCTGAGGTATTTTGTTCCTTAGTCTGTGTTACAGATACTGCAGAATCTATCTGGCAGCTTACTTGTTAGACTAGTAGTAAGATTGCTTTTTTTCTGAAGTTGCCTCCATTTTCATAGATGTGTTGCCCACGTTCATGGGGCTTTTGCCGTTGCAGAATTCACATTAGAAAATGGTAAGAAGAATTTAGGGCTCCTGCTACAAACACGAGCCTCTGCTTGGTGCACTGTATCTATTTCCAGCTGTTCCTAGTTGGGACACTCCATTCCAATTTGAACATTCCATTGTTCAAAACTCTTGAACTAAATGAAAACTTCCATTCCATAGAGCAATAATACTGCCTACTCAGTGGATCAACTGTTAGAGACTAGCCTTTACAAATATTTGGCCAAGTCTTACACTGCATCAGACACAGAGAACAATACACATAACGCAATAGTGAACTCCCGTCTCTGACTGGAGCTTTTTTCAGCCTGATCATTGCTTCTACCAAATTTAAATAAACAAGGAAATGGGATGCAAGAAGACAAAAAGTCATGCACCATTGAGAAAATTAAATAGTTCTTTCTGAATTGCTGATTTTTTTCATATAGCATATGCAGTTTGAATTTATTATTAGTTATGCTGTTAAATTGACTGGAAATATATCATTATACCTTAATAACGCTTTTGTAAGCACAAAGTGTGTCCTTAACTGGAAGCTTTCATGTGATGCTTCCGTAACGTAATACTGGTACAGCTTACAGACTTAACATGTATTTCAAGTGTTCATAAAATTTATAGATGTGGAAATTAAGAATTGCTAAAATACAATTTTAATAAACAAAATGTAATTATTTTCAAAGTTTCACAGATCATACTATATGCCAAACAAAGCTCTTCATGTATAACCTTGGCCACATACTTTCATGTTTAATACAGTTAATTTTCCCCATTGAATAACTATTTTGACTCTGGTAGCCCCACCTACTTCACTAATGGTGAAATTTATCATGTAACCATGGCACACAAATACTACTACTAGTACATATACATTTTTTCCTCTTATTTGTCTACCTACTAGCTACAGAAGAGCCAAACAGCACATGCACAAATTAATCTATGGGAGATAAACTGATTCCCTCAGTTCACTCACTTTAACATAAGGAAGTAAAGAACATCAGCACTGAAAGCTCCCATAGCTCTAGGGCTTACAGAGCATTGCCATATGACATATGTTTCCCCATGTATTGTTTAACTGTTATTTTGGACTAATTTTTAGTAAAGTTTAATTGCACAATAATAATTGTATTTACATATCAATATAGATTTCCAAAGTCTTGGGAAAACTTTCTGTAATTACTAATAAGTGTTTTGCAACATGTTCTTTCCCTATTTTATTGTTTCCACATTTCAGAAGGGCACCAAATTCATCTCCATTTTCCCTTGCTAACATCAGCAGGTGCACATCGAGGCCTGCGGTGGAGCCGGTTTGGTCTCCTTCCCCAACTGGCTGCTGAAACCTGCTTCTTCCAAACTCCTCTCCCCACAACGCACTCCTTCCCCAGGCTTCTGTGCCCTTCCTGTGAGCTGCAGTAGCAATTCTCAGCTTTGGACTCAGTTTCTCAGCCACCCACCCATGCCTGGCACCCGCTGTTGGCTCACTGGCCGCCCATCCTCGCCCTGCCCCGGCAGAAGCCGATGGTATTTATTTGGCAGAGCAAGGCTTGGCGAGCTCTGTGGCTCCGGAGCTACAGCACAGGGCTGGAGCTGGGGATGGCCTTATCAGCCTGTGGAATTCCACTGAAACCAAGGAGGTTTCTTCTGCTGAGGGGAAAGCATGCAGAAGGGCTGTCAGGATTGGGGTCTTACATACTACTCATGAGTTGAAAAAGGAAAATGGAAATCTTTTCAATGAGTCTGTTTGCTTTGTAATATAAAACCGTATAATGAAAGAACATTCACATCATTGTAATTTTCTAATGTTTTATACTTTAGTCATATTTTTCATAGCAGTTTCTCTGATTTATCCATTTCAATTTTTTATGTTGCTACTTTTTTGTTGTTGTTGTTGTTGGCTGTTTATTATTGGCATATATTTTTAGTATTTTTTCCTTTGGATTTTTTTTTTAATTGACAAGATTTCATCTCTGTTTGTTAAAGAGAACCAGCTGTTTTCTTCAAAGATAATTTTCTGAAGCTGTTGTGCGCCATAATTACACTGCAATTACACAGCAATATCCATAAAAGCAGATGAGGATTCTATATGTCCTTCTGACTCATTAGAAGTTGCAAAAATGATGGATGCAGTCTTTCCTAGCCTGACTATTGCCCTCTGTTGGTAAACCCAAGTCCTGTCTTGTTGAGAAAGAACTAAGGCAAGGAACAACAAAACCTTTGAAAGGAGATCAATTTCAGTTTTGGTAATGGGAACAGTGATAACGCTGAAGCCGAGAAGTATTTTCTAGGTGCATTTTATGGAGAAAACTTTGAGTGATTTAGTTAATGTTTGCAATAAATCAACAATATACATTTCACATTTCACTTTCTGATACATTATTTCTTTCCTCATATAGTCAAATTACTTGAGCAATTATTCTCTTTGCAGTTCAGACTCAGATTCATCTAATTTTCTTCCAAAAATCTTCAAACAATTTTTTTTTTAAAGATATGATCAGATTCTATTCAGTTTTGTTTTTTCAGATATTCTAACATGAATTAGTTGAAAAAAAATCAAAATACGCTCATGTCACTTTGGATTACCTTAGATCTTCATGCTCTAGCTCTGGCAATGAAAAAAATCGAAGAGCTTCTATTTTCACTCAAACGGAAGAAGACCAAACCCAATTCCTTCTGAATCAACAGACCAAAAATAATTTCATTCCAGAATGAGCTCTCAAATATTTAAGATGAAAAAGAGATTAATTAGAATGGGGAAGGTGAGATTTGGATGGTGAGTGTGGGAAGGGGTTATGTCATTTTTTTCATTAAATATTGACTCAGGTGATCAATTTAGTTTTATTAGTTCATTTTCTGGTTAGGGTTTAGCATAGTGACTTCTAAAGATCCTCCATGGTGAGCCTGAGCCAAAGCTGAGAGGCAGTGAGGCTACCAGCACTGACTTTGAATGGACTCTTGATTTGCAAAAGGCTTATGGATAAGGCAGAACTTCAGAGAACAAATTAATTTCATCAGGATCCTGAAAAGTTTAATGAGAGTTGCGAGTCAGGAGAAACTTATCAGTACATGAATTTCTTCTGCCCTCCTTGCTGGATCCTGACACAGTTTCAAAACATTTCTGTGGTAAATGGGCAATGGGGAGTTTTCTGGTTATATAGTCTGGTCAGCTGGTCAACTAAAGCATACAAGGCAATTATTAGTCCTCTAGTGACTTTCAGCAAACAGATCATGTTTAAACAGCAAAGTTAAACAAAACTCAGTTTAGAGAGTCTATTTGGGAAAAAAAATGGCAGTGGGAAATGAACATTTTTTTACATTAAGTGGTATTTCTGGCTGTCACAGCATCTACAATATGCCTCTCAGTTTGCAGAAGTTTTAGATTCTCAGAATTCAAGTGTTTCTTTTAATTCCAGGCATGGACCAGATTTTGTTAAGCCTAACACAAGCACAGGAACAATTTTTCAAATGCTCACTTTTTTTTTCAGTATTGATAGCTAAGTCAACTTGAGTAAAGCTTCATAGGTCAGTATCTTCTGCTTTAGCATTATCAACTTGACCCAAAAGTATTTTTTGTTGTCTTTTCCCTCTCTTTTCACCAGCAATACATTAATACTTCCAAGATTTTTCCCCCCACCATGAAGTTAGATTTGCATACCAAAACACTGTGAAAGTAATAAAAAACCTACACCAGGAAAAATGGAAATGTGGAAAAGCACCACATTTGTAAAATAAGAAACCAGCTGTCTTTGTCCAGTGCAAATGCATTATCAATTGTTTGTTTCTGTGTAGGGCAATGGTTCTTTAAATGTGTAAGATGAATGTATAATTGCAGGACTTCCAGCTTTTCTTCCATTCAGTAATTGTTGACTGAACTGTGTTGATTAGCTTTCAGTACCAGGCTTGACAATGGCTCTGCAATCATTCTGCACAGCTCGTACCAAGCATTATTTTTCTTTGTTATGAGAAACACCTGATGAAGTGTACTGTTGGAGTCACAGCTTTCAATCTGCTGCTCTTGTAGAAGGCACCACTTTTGATGCCATGCATAAATTTTCCACAGATCCTTTACATTTTTCTTCCACTATCATATTTCATTCAATATTTAGGGAATATTCTCTTTTAACTCAATTATTTACAGCAATAAAAAACCCCAAACAAAACCATAATTACCCCTATTTTGTTAAAGTAATTTTGAAGCAGTACATTTAGCAATTCTATCAAATCTCTAGTAGTGAAAGACAGCTCTTTGCCAGTTCAGTTTATATATTTTTGCTACTATAAGTATTTAATATGTAACATAATATTATATATAATAATCAATAGACAAAAAATCAGAATTTAGCTACCAAAGCAAGTTTTAAAATTTTGCAACACGCACAAGAAAAAAACATCAAAAAAATCATATTTTTGCATATGTAACTGTATTGGGTCTGGCTGAGCTGGAGTTCATTTCCCCATAGCAGCACTCACAGTGCTGTGCTTTGCACTGGTACCTCAAATGATGTTGAAAACACACCGGTGTTTTGGCTACTGCTGAGCACAGCATCAGCACTGTAACATTCCTTCCTCAGTTGAGGGTAAGATCCTGGGAGAGGAGACAAATAGACCAGCTGACCCAAACTGACCAAAGGGATATTCCAGATCATATGACATCAGCTCAGATATAAAAGCTAAGGCAAGGAGCAGGAAGGAGGGCATTCCTTGTCTCCAGTGGCTGCCTGCTGAGGAACCATTACAGGTGCTGAAGCCCTGCTGCTCGGGAGTGGCAGCCCATTGCTGCTGATGGAAAGTATATACCATGTTATCTTTCTCTTCTCTTTTGTGCGTGCAAGTTTTTGTCTGGCTTCTACTTTAACTGCCTTATCTATACCCAGGAGTTTTTTCCATCTTACTCTCTCCCGTTTCCAGCAGGAAAGGAGAGTGATAGAGCAGCTGGGTGGGCACCTGGTGTCCAGCCAAGGTCAAACCACCACAGTAACTAAGACAAAATAACTTTATTTTACTCCAGTTGTATAGACACTCTATTTCTTTTGAGGTGTACAATTCTAATGGTGAAATTGTGACTGCATGAACTGCATAGAATTTAAACATTGTTTTTATTTATTTATTTATCTAGATTCATTAAAATGTAGAGAGGAAAAGAGGTAGACCCCGCAGTTCAATTAATTGTCAGGCTCTGAAAAGTATGATGTTAGACAAAATCATTAAGAAAAAATTCTGAACTGTGTTTGCTGGCTGCCAAATTTTCCTAAATGCTTATTTTATTTATCGAAGATTGTGTGTTCCTACCTCACTGCAAGAAATATAAGAAAAATTGACTGAAAGGTACAAACTCTGGTTATTGTATGCAGGAACTCTTTACTTTTGAGACATCAGGACATATCTATTTCTGTTTTCCTGCACCTGAAATTTTCAGTGGAAATAGTTTGAAGATGGCAATAGTAAAATGAAAAGGCCAGATGCTTAGCCAGTGTATGTAACTGTAAGTGAACTGACTTGGAACACGTAAGTGTCAGTTTTTACCAGAAGAAAATGTGGTGAAGATCTTGCCAGAGAGTTATATATCATAAACTTCATTTATATCTATAGATTATCTGATTACAGGTGAAAAATGAAAGATGCCTTTTAAGTCCTTTTAGAAGATTGTTTTAGTGGGACTAGCAATTGCACTTCCAAATCTAGATGCCATTCAACCGTCCAACCTATTCTCTTTTAAATAATTTACTTTTCTCTTTGAAAGTATATAATTCATATAAAATGTTTTACTAACCTCTGCTGTCAGATTATTTTCAGTTTATTTTTAAACTCTCATACTGGTGTTATGTATTCAATAATGCTATATGTATGTACAGGACATTGCTCACAAACACTATTAGCTTCATTATTTTTGATTTAGGATTAAGATTTGTCTTTCAAATCTACAGTTTCTGTCAACTGCAATCATTTACTGCCTGCCTTTACATGTAAGATCAATGTTCTTAGAGTTCAAGTTTCTTCAAATGTCATCCTGAAGTTGATGGTATTTCTGGTTCTTTATTGCCTTCTGACATATCAGTATACTTAAGTACAATTTTTCTCCAGTGCCTGAGGCTGAGTTGACTGAAGTGGTCCTTCAGTTGCATTCTGTCATCTCTGAGTTGACCATGACCTTCATGGTTTATTTATGATTAGGAGGTTATGTCTTTTCTTACTCTAGCAATGGTATTTTAGCAAAACTCTTTATAAAATTTTTTTAATTCTGCAAATACCTTGCAATTTTGCAGGTTCGCTCTCTGCAATATTCTTCAACAAATAATAGAAAGCTGGTCTGGACTTTTAGAGAAGCTTTTCCATATATATTTCCAGTGCGAGCTTAGATTATCACATTGTCTGCTGTCCTGCAGAGGCAGATGGATAATGAATGATCTTTGCCATCTCTAGATCATGCCACTGTACTATGAGTTCTTAGATGACATCTTACTCTGAGGTCTTAATGATCTGATAAGGAATTTGCTCGATTAAGTATCATCTGCCTGGGAGTGAGCATGTCTGGTAGACACTGAAAATAATTAAGCATGAACAGTTTATGGCAGGATGAGACCTTTATGAGCTTTGAATTTCAAGAGTTGACAAAATATGAGCTAGACATGATTAGTGTTTAGGACTATGTATAGTCTAAATTGCATTCGGAGTTTCAATTAGGATTTTTGCTACTGTTTTTTTCTAGCACTCACATTTTCACAGAGACGTATATTAGGAAGAAAATTTTAAAAGTCTATATTGTTGTACTAGAAACACAGATTTTATTCCATATAATTTTTATAAGTCTGGTGGATCATACCTTTCTTAAAGTCACTTAATCTTTGTTAAAGTTTGGTGCCGTTAGGGGTGTTCAGCTAACACTAGTGCTAATATCTTTACCTAGGAGTTTTTCATATGCAAGGTTTGTTGTCCCAGTATACTTTATACCATGCTTCTTGTAAATGCTCTAGATTACCTTCAGAGATTTTGAAAACAAACTGTCTTCTAGGTAAACAAAATGAGCTGATTCTATAACTGCTATGCTTTATTCTGTGTACTGCTTCCAATTTCAACAGTTCAATGACATCGAAACCTTGCATCTCTATGTATAAAATGTTTTATTATATTATATCCTCTAGAGGTGCTGCTCATATATTTAAATATTTTGATAAACTCTTGATGTTATATGAGAACTAGCATAACTGGAAATCAGTTTAAACCATGATTTTTAAGAAAGTTTCAGAAGAGATTTCTTTCAGGCAAGAGTATACACTGAGGTCCTAGTTTGGTAGTTAACTTATCAAAGCATGTAAGCCCATGATTTGAGTTTTGATAAATATGGAAAGTCCTGCTAAATGATAGTAACCACTTGTTTAAATGAAAAAAAAGTATGGTTGCATTTTTTAATTGGGCTTGGAAAATGAAAGCTACACATGAAAATTCCTTGTAGAATTTTTGAAAGAATATTTGCATTCTTTGCTTATTGTAAATTATCTTTACCTCCTTTTCCTCCTTTGCCCTCTTCTACAGCTCAGCAGTGCGCAGAAGTATCACTGCTGATCCTGTTACCAGATTGTGTCTGTATGAATATAGTTTTCTGAGCACGAAGGCCTTGAGTCTTTTTGCAGAATCAGCTTCCTTCAAAATGCAGATCGTCTTACAGGAGTTCCAGACACAGAAATGTGTACCCCGCTCAAAATTTTTATGCTTCATCTGAATAAACTCATTATTGGTCAAGTGTCTGAAATCAGTAATAGGAAAGATCTGCTTATCTATATGGTGGATGTGATTAGTAATGCTGACTTAATAATTTTGATCATACACTCTGAAGAACTAAAAAAACAAAACAGCCCAACAAAAATGCAGAATCAGTTGAGCCAATACACATTTATGTACACATTATGACAAATAGAAATGGCAGGACACGAGTCCAGTAGTGAGTGTCATAGTCCAAAGTATAAAATCACAGATAATTTGTAAAATTGTTAGCACACATAACATTTACTGTTCTATTTAAAAATACGAAGTATTCAAAAGGTTTAAGGGGAAAAGAAGCCAATAATACTTGATTCATTAGTTTGGGGGGCATACATGTTACTCTTGTTAAGACAATTAAGGCTTTGGTCACAAATCCTTTGGTTTTATTGATTTAGCAGAAATCATAACCCTGGCTCATTTTATACTTAACACTGAAGTGCTCTGAACAATGGGAAGAGAGGTTAAGCAATTATTCTGTGATATTTACATTGAACTGATTCTGGAGTTTCAAAACACAGATCACTGACCAGATGCTGTATTATGATGTAATGTGGCTACAGCAAGTGCCATTCATCCTGCACAAAAAGCAAATACAAGGCTTCTGTATTAATATCTTGAAAATTTGATAAGAGGTCAAATACTTTTTTTGCATGTTACTCAGCCTTATATATACAGATGCTCTGATATATTGACTATCTAAATAGTACCCTTTTATAGAAGGGAGTGTTACAGAGGCTGCAGCCTTGCCTCCTTTATAAATGCCTTTCCAAATAAACTGTTGAAATCTGCCTTGCAGTCAGTAGACTCTCCTTATGAAAGAGTTCCATATTTAAACCTTTTTAAGCCTTCTGCTCTGTATCAGGTGCAAGAAAACCTCGTATTGGTGGGGCCTTACCTTGAATATTGTGTGAGGTTTGGCCACAACAATATAAGAAAGATATTAAGCTATTGGAAGGTGTCCAAAGCATGGCTACAAAGATGGTGAAGAGCCTGGAGGGGAAGCTGTAAGAGGAGCAGCTGAGTTCACTTGGTCTGTTCAGTTTGGAGAAGAGACAGAGGGGAGGCCTCATTGCAGTGGCAACTTCCTTATGAGGGGAAGAAGAGGGGCAGATACTGATCTCTTCTCTGTGGTGACCAGTGACAGGACCCAAAGGAATGGCCTGAAGTTGTGTCAGGGGAGGTTTAGGTTGGATATTAGAAACAGATGTTCCCCTGCAGGGTGGTTGGGCATTGGAACAGGCTCCCCAGGGAAGTGGTCACAGCACCAAGCCTGACAGAGTTCAAGAAGGAACTTGCTGATACTTGATAACTGGATGATACTCTCGGGACAATGGTGTGACTCTCAAGGATGGTCCTGTACAGGGCAAAGAGCTGGACTTTATAAACCTCATGTGTCCCTTTCAACTCAGCATATTCTGTGATTCTGTGATACCACTCAGAACGGAGAGATGTCAGAGCCATCACGGACGGTTCTCTAAAATCATTGGCTCAAAATGCAACAGGTGCCAAAAAGAAAAATCAATAATAAAATGCTGGGTGTTGTCAAGAGTATAACTGAGAATGGACATAAAATGTAACATTGTTACTATATAACTGCATGCAGTATTCTCCATAGCTGCAGGATATAGTAGAGTCAGAAAAAGTAAGAAAAGAACAAATAAAATTATTAATGGCATGATGTAGGTACCTTGACAGATAGTCTAACTGTATAGAAATAGGCGTACCTGTTCAAACTCAAAGCATGGGTTAAAACAAGGAAGTTCTTGTTTATACAAAGGGTAACGATTGGGTAACTTCCTGCTAAAGACAGAGGTGGAGCAAAAAACACGTTCAATAGGAGATTAAACAAAACAGTGGACAACCATATTTAAAAGCAGATACCAAAGGGGATAGGTGGGGATACATCCTCTATTGCCCCTTACCCAGTAATTGTTAGGGCAGCATATCACAGCTAGTGATCAGGCTAGAGATCTTCTCCTATTGCCACTGCTAGACAGTGAGCAAGATGGACTTAGAGATGAGTTCTGTTCAAAGAACATGAGTCTTTGAGCTATTTTACAGATAAGGCAGGGAACATGTTACTGCCATGAATAGCCTCCCTAATTATGGAAAATATATATATACACATATATATTTGTGTATTCTTTTCAAAAAATCATATATACACTTCAGGAAAAATCAATAAAGATGAGTTTAAGCAATACATAAGCAGACTTCAAAGATGTTTTGGGTTGTTTTCTACCATTAAAATTACAAATAAATTAACAAATACAGAAACATATATAAAAATATATTGCAAATAATTTCATATAACCTCTTTTTCACCTTATTTTGTCTTTTAATATTGCTCTTCCATCTTTTATGTTCACAAGGAATTTCAGGGGTTCCAGGAATTTTATCTGAAATTGATAATTTCAAATTTTTGCTCTAGGACTCTGCTTTTAAAGATTATGTTCAGAGCACTAAGAATCAAGTAGTGTTGTCAAGTCAAAATAATCTGAATGTTTTAAGATAATTTGAAATGTTTTTAAACAATCCACATTCTTGTTATTTATAGAAAATGTTTGCCTAAAACCAGAGAAAAATATTCAGGAGACAGACAATGTTCAAAAACAGTAAACATCAGTGTATGTCCCAATTTACTCATCACGTACTATGAAACTAGTTCGAAACTTCTGTTAAAAAAGTTTTGAACGAAGAAAACTGACGCTGCCCAAAATATTATTCATTAAAGGGAGGACCTACTTAATTTTATTTCACTGACAAAAACATTTCACACACAAAATAGGATTCTTTACTAACTCAAGAAGTGTTTTATCTATTTCTCATACTACTCAGCCCCAACATTTTAAAACAATAATTTATAGTTACCAGCTTGTCAGAAAAAAAAGGGTTACTGAAAAATTTAAAACAAAAAGATATAATGAAAAAGGCACCAGCCTACTTCTCTGTAATGTCACTGTAAATCTATCTTGATTTGTGCTTATTTAATTCTTGCTGCAGGATGCATCAATCCTTTGATACCATCAAGTAATCCTAGTTTGTGAGCCTAAATAGAACCCTTACACAGAAATGGCCACAGAAAAAGCCTTGACTTAGTAATCAGCCTCATGTTTGATATGTTGGCATCTCATGAGATGTCACAGTGAGGAGTAATAGATTCGCACTAACTCACAGCTTCATTCTCACTTTGTAAGAAAAGACAAAACCACTTGCTTGTAAGGTTCACCGATAACAATAATTTGTGACAACTGGATCATGTCCAACAATACTGAAATGATATCAAGTTTGAATACCTTTTATAGATGTAATTAGGAACTAAATCTTACAGAGACTGGCACACAAAGTACTTTCATCATAGCACTAATCAACTTGTATATTGTGCTAGAGCTTCATCATGTGATCAAGTTTTCTTCTAAACACATGTCTTGCAGAAATGGCTTTACAGACAGCAGCTGATGTGTGGCAAACTGATGAGTAATTGGGAAATGTGCCACAGCTGGAAGTATTAGTGTTCATGCTTGATGGTAGTTTGGGGTTTATTTTTCCCTATGCTGCAGGAGGAAGTCACCACCATTCTGAACTTTCCCACACATACATAAAACACATGCAAAAAGGTTGAGGTCTGAGCTTTTCCACTCTGTCACTGCCTCAGCAAGACAAGATCACTGAGACCACTTAAAATTCAGACCCTCTCAGTCTCCTGATAGAGTTCTGCATGATAAACTTTTCTGGCGCTGGCCACTAGTGGTCTTTCAAAGGTTACACAAGGAATTAAATCACTTGGCTAAAGAGGAGCTTTTCCTCTAGGCCTTATATACATAGTAAAGCTCTCCAACAGATGCAACTGAGAGAGTTTCACTCAAAACAGCCTTCAGTCAAGATACCTTGCTTCAAGAATCACAAATAGGTTCATAAGTTAGATTTGGTCAAAGCAAGAACTAGTGATATTTATATACATGTTGTTCCTACTGGCTACTAATTAACAGCTGTCAGAAAGACAGAAATTTCTAACATCAGCAAAATTTTGCCGAATCACAGTTTTTGAAAACTTCATCTAGCTTCTAGAAGCAGCTCTAAGCATACCGCTATGAAAAGGCATATTAAAAAAATGCAAAGAGCATATAGCTGGTATCACAGCAAGAAAAAACAGAGTTATTTGGCAAAATCAAGGAAAAGTGTTATGTCAAGGGAAAAAAATACATCAAGGCAAGCAGGTAATATGCACACAAAAGGGATTGGGGGAGTTACTTTTAATATAGGGGGTTTGTGTGCACTTGAAGCACTATCACTTGTTAAAATGTACTCCTTGGGTTAGTTTTATCTTATGAGTTAATAGGGAATTAATCATCTGTACACCAGGGGAGAGTGGTTTGATCAATACCAAAAGTATAACCTTCACTGAGGCAACACATCTAATAAGTACATCTTGAATAAAATTCCTTCATGCACTGACTCATTTTTCTTAAAACATGAAACCAATAAGCATTAGAATCCGTTTGGAGTGAGGGTGATCTCAGCAACACTTCTGACTGTTCTAACCAAAGTGTACCCATCTATACATCCACAGATACGCAATAAGCACATCTAATACATTATTAACACAGAGTAAAAATAATAATGGATCACAAATTAAACTTTCATGAGAAATATGAGGGTCTGGTGTTGTGCCTATATACAAAAAAAAACAAAAACAATTCCAAACCCCATATTTATCTAAATTAAGATAGAGATTTCCTTTTCAAGCAAATAACTAGGGGAAAAAATCATTCTACAATTTGAAGCTATTTACTGTGAAAATGCAGTAAATAGTACCGAATTGTTATGATTTTTACAGGATTAAATTAATTGAAGCATTCTAAGAGAGTTATTAAATATAAAAAGTATGACATAAGTTCAAAGATATTTTTTGATTCTTTCTCCCTTTTGTATTTTTCTATTATTTTCAACAGCTGAACAGGACTTAAAGTTGAAGGGAAAAAACCTGCTATATTTTGTGTATACCAATGAACTTTACAAATGGATAGGTAAAGTTATTCCCCAAGTTATCTATCCAGTAGTTTTTATAGTTAGTATCTATCCACTGATTTACTTGCCCTAGGGTCTACAACTTGTTCTAATAAATTAATAAACTCTAATAAAGCCTCTGATGCACCTCTAGTCTTATGTAATGACCAGTAAAAAGAAAGAAGCATAAATGTTGAAAGTTATGGGTTTGCAAATCAATAAGACAATAAAGCTGTGAGATTTTTAAGCAACACCCCTACTTTCACATCTTTGCAAAATTATTTCAACTAGCACAGATTCCTTTGGTGAGACTCATTTAGTGTAGGCAGCTGATTTGCTCTTTATTTTTTTTGCAGAATAAGTAGAGGAACAGAGATAACTAAGAAGTAATACTTTTTCTAATTCAGAGGAAGCACTTGGTATCTACTTGGTTTGTCATACCAGTGATGCAATTCAGAAATACTGCTTTTTGTACATTTCATTAAAAAAACTCACCACTTTTGCCAGACCTCTACCACCAACCACCAGCCAACTATTTCCAAATACTTACCAAGAGATTCTGCTCTGGATTTCTATACAGTTTCATTCCCTTATTAATTTCTGTATTCATTCACACTTTACACAGTCTGAATGTTAATAAAACTATACAAACAACATATGTGTAGGTAGTACTTCAAAGACAGGAAAACAATAACAGAGATTTGCCCATGCCTTGAGATGTTTAAGACAAAACATCACGAAGCAGTTCTAGAGACTGGCATTAAGGTCTCTGATCCATCACTGGGCAATAATTACTTTGGGAAATTTGGGGTTCTTACGCCCCTTCTATCACCCTGGTTCTTGTGCAAGGACATCTGAAGGGCTCTTGTAATGGCCAGCAAAACAACAGAATGAGGCCTGTGTCTTAAATCAAACAATGAAAGTGTTAATTGAACTGAATTGTAAATTGTGGTGATTTACTGCCTTCTGTATTAACAGCTAAGACAGGGCAGGAAACTCTGAATATAGTGTAGAGTGGACAATCAAAGGAAGGAACTACTATGGATGTCTGAAAAAGAAAGCTATTCATAGTCATAAATCAATGCTTGTAGATAGCGGAGACAAAGACTTTGCCTGCACAACACCTTGAAAACTCAGATTTACTATACAAACTCAAAGAGGTTTATGCCAGGGAAAAGTAAGAATGTCTAGAATTTGTGTGAGGAAAAAACAAAATATTTGAGGAGTTTTAATAAAGATATACTTTTGGCAAAGTGTAATGGGTAAAAATTGACTTGAAAACCAAATTGCAGAGAGTCACAGCTTACCATTCTAAAGAAACACATGCATCAGAACCACCTTACTTCAGTGTCTTATTGTATTTTATTGACATTTTTGTTACCTAATATTCAAATGATCTCTGTGGAAGTGCTGTTTGGTAAAGGAGTATTCAGAGATTTTTTAAAAGAAACTCACAATATTTGTAAAAGCTAAGATGACTACTGCAAGCATCTAAGAACCACTCCTTGGGGAGATGATTTGTTCTCATGAGACAAATGCCACTAGGTGTTTGTGCTCCATTTCCTCAAACATTTATCTTCATAGTTTAAACATTTATATTCATCACTGTGTGCTAGTTCTTAAATATTCAGTGGTCCCAAACAAGTTTCTTTAATGCACTGTTGAGAAGGGCTGTGGCTGAGTTGCACAGGTGGAAGATGTCCAACCAGCAAGTCAAGTCAACTGCAATTCATGAGCAGTTCAGACCAGTTTTAGTCATAGAATAGTTTCAGTCCAGCAGAGACATCTTCAGCTACATCAGGTTGCCCAGAGCTCGGTTGCCAGGGATGGGGCATCTACCACCTGCAAAACCTATTCCAGCATTTTATCATCCCCGTTATAAAGACCTTCTTCCTTATAACTGATCTAAATCTTGTGGCTCTGCTGCAGGATAAGCAAGAAGGTCATGCTGCAATAGCAAATGCTGATTAAATTTAGTCAGCTAGGAAGAAGAGAGCACTTCCATTGATTCTTTCAGGTACACAGATAAAGGCTCGCAGGCCTGGGGAAAACAGAACTTTCTACGATAAGGAAGACTGCCAGCACACCTGCCATTAATAGGGTGTGATTTTTTATTTGCTATGTGTTGTGGGTTTTACCAGCCCCCTGGGCTGAAATGGTCAGGCCCATGTAGATTTCTGGAGAAAAAGCCAATCAAAAGTTTTAGTAATGTCTCTGCTAATGACATATTTAAGAAAACGAAATAGAAGGTAGAGTTTGTGCAGAAGAAATTAAGAAGCCATGGAGTAAGAGGGAGGCAGCTGGCCCCCAAGTAGTGGGGGGGGCCAAGCCCTCTCCCCCTAGCCTTGGGCCGGGGGCAGGCATGGCATTGAAGTCTCTCCAGCCGGGACGTGTAACAGTGGAGAAACAAACTCCAGACAGAAGCTGCCCACCTGAAACTTGGCTGCAGAAAGAATTACAGCCCGGCGGAGAGCAGAGAGGACTTGAGTAACCAGCAGCTTCAAGGTCAGTTCTAGCAGGAGAAGAGCTGAGGC
>VYXB01001441.1:40706-53630 GCA_013397135.1 Pachyramphus minor
TATAACTGTGGTACAGACCATAATAGAGTAAGAGTCCCCTTACAAGCCATAGCAGACCTCAGGAGCTTGGCTGTATCTTCCTAGCCTCTGGTCCTGTCCCAAACGGAGAAGGGACAGACACAACCCTGAAGTCATCATGCAGCAGAGCCAGCTGAGAGAGAGAGAGAGAGAGAACGAAAGGAATCTGCAGCAACGACACACTGAACCTCAAGATAACAGAAAAGACACTTTGCAAATGCTACAGTAATTATTTCAAAAGGAAGAACCTTTCTTCCTCCTGGACTGGCACAAAGGGGGAAGAAATGCTTTTGTAAATACTTATCATGATTTTACATAAAGAAGACACCTTTCTCCTGAACTGAAAAAAAGCAAGGAAAATGCTTTGTTAGACCTGGTACTAAGCCAAACGTCCAAGCTCACAGAAAAAGGACCTTTTCCCCTCCCTTGCTTTCCCGAGGCAGGGGAAATAAAGACTGAAACCCCGAGCCAAGCTGCCAAACTTGTAAATAATAATCTGACAATCTTTTTCATAAGATTAGCAAGTTTAATTAGAACTGTTGTAGTATATGTTATTTCTTAGTTTTTATCTTGCTAGTAATAAATCTTAATATTATACCCCTTATGTCAAACCTCTGTTTTGTCTGTATAAAACCTCTCTCAGCTTATAGGAACTGTGTGGAGGGGGGAGTTTGAGTAAAAAAAAAATTGATCCCTGGTAAAACCTACAACACTATGATATGGGGAAGCATCCCTCTGTACTGTGGGAATAGGTAACAGAACACTGAGGTAATTTAGGAGTGGCCAGTTGTAGAGAGAAGATGTATAAGCTTCAGCAGGTGGATGTAAAGCACAATGCTGAGATGTGATTACGTAACATACCATTATTTGTGGAGGTAGCTGCAGTTTCATATGGTCTAAAAATCTTGACAAAAACTAGCTGAACTGAGCCATGTTATTCTATTATGTAGATAACAAAAATAGCAAGTAAAAATGAAATTGAGGGAAACAAATAATGGTGGTCAAAACTATTTTGTTATTAAATATTTGATTTGAATCTAGTAATAAAGAGAAAAACTAAATGTCAATGGATTGTTATTCTGAAAGTGCCCCATCTAATAGTGCTTTTAAGTCCATGATCAGCTTCACTAGCTTTTGCTGTGTAGAGTTTGGCTTGTCAAGCTGAGTTTAATAAATGCAGTAAGTGATGCAATGTCCTTACTGTTCTTGTTTTCTCAGCAAACAGATGATAAATAGTAATTATCATTTGCTAATAACTCCATCTCTCTTTTTAGATCCAGTATTATCCATAAACTGATACTGTACTTTGAATAGAATTTCCACTAAACCATTCAAAAAATATGATCTTTTTCTTGTAATATTCTAGCTTTTAACCAACTTCCTTACTTTATCTCTAATTTAGATTAAGACTGAATTATGTACGTAATGTCACATTTATGCTTAACAATAAGCTACGTACACCGGGATTTAACCTCTGTTGGAAAGTAAAAGATACTGAAAATTCAAAATCACTTTATGAAAAACTGCAGAGACTCCTATTTTTTTTAAAAATAGGACTGAAGTAATTTGTCAATTTTAATACAATGAAGGCAAGAATTAAAAACAATAAAATCCGCTTTAATTAATTTTTTAAGTGTTTACTGAACAGGTAAAATTTAGCATTTAAAATAAGAAGTTATGATGTCTGGGCTTTGACTTTCACTTTGACCTTATCAAGGGCAAGTGTCACTCAGGAGTTGGAAGACTGCAACAGGAGGAGAGGATGAAGCATTTTGATAACTGCCAGCAACATGTGCGCTATAGGGATATCAGGGTTCTAACCAAGTGTACGCTTTAGATTCAAAACTCGGCAGTTTTGAGAATATTTAGACCATGTGTCTCTCTTCCCCTTGAGGAATGAACTAAATACCCTCTACTACTTAGAAGAGTAAGAACATTGAAAAATATATTCATTTACACTCAAAAAATAATCTTTTTCTTTCTCTTATTCATCCACAAGTTCAAAAACTTCTCCTTCTTTCGACTGCTTTTTTCAAACATTTGATCTTGGCAACGAGGTCAATGCACTTAAGGAAAACACTGAAACATTAAATCTGCTGTTTCAAAGAGGACTATTTCAAGGCTGATTAGAGTTTCTTTAAATGCAAGTCACAGACTTGCAGAAAATGAGTCAACATTATTCACAGGCAGAAAGGAGTTGTGGCCTCCTCATTGCCAGCATCACAACCTTCTTAATTTATTTCAATGACAATCTTTAATAAGACATCTCAAGACATCTGTTTGAAACTTACCCTCCTCATTTTGCAAAATCTGTTTGCCTGAATATATAGAAGCCATACATTAAACATGATCAAGACACCACTCCAAAAATCTATGCTTGCACCAAGAAAATATTCGGGTGGAATGAAAGTATGTCCCCACCCCCAACAAATCTCCCTTTAATAAGTGGCTAGCATTTAATTTCTGTTTAGACTTGCATCTGAACATACGCAAGTGGTACAGCTCCACACAGCATAGAATAATTACTTAGAACAGTTTCCAGTTACAGACCTTGAAGTAAGACATCCTCCTTTGTTCACAGAGACTGAACCCTTAGTGTGTCAGCTATCCCACTGTCGGACGTCCTACAAGCCAGCTTGTTCACCTTCTAGCTGCTCACCATCCTTCCTTCCTTCCTCCCAATTCTGTGCTATTGTGAAAAATGAAGAGTGATACAGGACACAGATTTACAGGGAATGGATAATTTTTTGCCTTTTATCCTATGACAAGTTGATGAGAAAGACTGAAATACAGTTTTGGGAATGGACTCAATGCTTCTTTAAACCCTGGCTACTAGGTTATACGATCAGGTATATTTTTAGTCCATTCCAATGGCCTAACACATCTTTGATTACCTTCTGCAGAGAAGAGAACTGAACACATGATCTAATCTTAGGATTTTCTCTGAAAGAGAATTGCACCATCACTTTACCAATGTTTGATTAACAAAGAAATGTGTGATCTTTACTTCATTTTCAAGAACAAAGTACAGATAGTACCTTACAATGGAAGGTTTCTGAGATTTCTGGTCCTCAGTTACTGTTGCCTTAAAAAGGTGGAATTTGACATGCAGCACTGTCAAACAACTTTAATCTTAATCTCCACTACTCCCTGTTCCCCTCCCCCACTTCTAAATTGTATGGAGCACCAGACAGCAAGTTCCTCATTCTTAGGGTCAGGTACCTATAAATTTGACACTGCCATACCCTAGTGCAGCTCATGTCTCATTCACACAGTAGGATGACATAGCAATAACAGATGCTTAATACTACCCAACTATAAACTGATACACTTGTATGCATAATACTTCTGAAAAGGTTTCAGTCGCTCACCTTTGCTCCCTTCCCCATCTTCAGTCATCTCTGTCCAGGCTTACAAGTAATGCTTTCAGAACTATGAAAATCCTGAGATTAAGAAGCAGCAGTTTCTGTCTTTGTCCATTATTACCGCATTATTTTACAGTATGAAATCAGAGCCTGACTTTATTAGATTCTCTCCTTTGCATCCCATCTCTCCTTCAGAGTGGGAGTGAGCACGATAGTAATTAAAAAAAGAAAAAAACCCCTCCAACCTGGAAATCAGAAGCATAATACTTCCCATTGTTAACTTCCTGAATTTAGACTTTAGCAAGTGGAAAAATATTGAATCACAGCCAACATGTATAATCTTAATTCTTGTCCTAACCTAATTTTGATTAAAGGTTCTAACTGCAGGCTTTGGTTTTTTTTTTCCTCTCCAGTTTAAGAAGTTGTCTGCTGTATGCTTGTTGCATCAGACTAACTTTGCTGAGCTACTGAGTTCCATTACACACAGACACAAAAATACAGTATCACCTCATAAAACGCTTTCAAGCTTCATCATCTGAGTAAAGATATGACAAGGCTGTTTATCAGTAGGTAATAAGACAGATAATTTAACTGTACAAGCTCTAATTGGTCTAATTCACTAACTGACCTCTCACCACTTGATTCACTAGTACAATTGAGCTCTGATAAAGCCTTTAATTGTAAATTGCACACAGCTGTGAGCTGCTTCTCACGCTGGCACAAAAACACTATCATCGACTGTTTCATCTCTGCGACCTGCTAATTTGGAGCATATGTAACTGTTTTTAATGCTGAAGGCTTGACATACCACAAACAGCAGATGTTGCAGCTGCCCCTGAGACGCTTTATTTAATTCAATTACGTCTTTTGGAGATATGTAAAAAAGCTAGGCGAGATGAGAGAGGGCAGGAGAATGTTAAAAATGGAGCCCCTGGTTGAGGCCCAGGTGGCTCGATAGGCAAATGATTGGGTGAATGTCTAAATGATCTTTTTAATTGAGTAGACTGACGGCTAATCAGGGTCATGAAGTGTTATCACACTGATGAGCTGAGTGGAGCCCTGGGCTGCTCTGCAATTAATGCTGCTTTTGTGAAAGGAGAAAAAAAGGAAGATAATGTATACCATCTGGCAATTGTTTATGATAAAAGCAGCAGTTTGCTACAAATTCAAGTTAAATGCTATTCATAACATCATTTCTTCTGCTGCTGTGAAGGGCAAGGACATAGAGCCCAGGCCTTTGTCTGACTTTCTCATTCTCTTTCAACAAGCAAAACATTCATTTGCTTCCATGTGTGTTATTATTAATTACTTGCCTGCTTGCTAATGTATGGCCCAAATGATGCTCTCTTTGAAATGCCGTGAATAAGTCCAGCAATCTACATTTTGGATGCTTCATGCCAAAGCATAGGATGAGGGAAAAACAAAGCTAAGGTCTTAACTTGTAGGTAGAAGCCAGAGAAAACAAGTCAGTTGTTTTGGTGGTGGTGGTGGGTACCAATCAGCCTGCCCCGTCCCCACATCCACCCAGTTTCAATTTAAAGAGCTTGAATTTTTGAAAAATGTACTGGAGGGTTCAGAGAAGGGTTCAGCATGGTTTTGAGAAGGAGGGATGAAATTAAAGCCTGTGAAGGTCTATGTAAGGGTTTCAGTCAGCCTAAGAAGTCTGGGTTTTACATAAGAAAAAAACAGTTAACCAGCAAGTTAGGGGTGTTCTTGGGACTTAAATCTCTACCAAGGTAAACAGAGGTAGACAAATACTGATGATAGCATAATATTGAGCTAAAAGCTACCATTCCTGTAAGAAGAACACTATTCTGCTATTAGGTAGAAGGACATGAGAAGTGGGAAAAAAAATAATCCTGCCAATTCTTCTTTATGTTTTAAACCAGTTGCAAACTGGAAAGAGTACAGCTATGGGCCTCCTTAAAGAGAACAGTCAGCAGTCAAATTAGGGAAATTAACAATATGTAGTGTAACTTCTGAAAAGAAGATGAAGCCTTGGTTTAAAACTTAGATATTAAGAGCTTATTTATTGCTTATAGATTAGTTGTGAAAGTCAGGTCATTCAGATTCCTGTTGCAAATATATTGTATGACCTTAAGAGAGTCACTTAACTTGTAGGTGCTTTGACTAACAGAGATCTAAAACCTCTTGGCTTGGCTTCGCGAACGAAGATTTAAAACCAATAATTCTTTAAAACCAGCAGTCAAGTCAAAGTTGATCAAAATCAGCAAATGTCTATTTTGACTCCCCTTTAAAACTTAAAGGGCTAAAAACAGGCTGTCAGAAAAGTTGAAAAAAATGGACTTTGTGAAGTTTCTTTATTTTGGGGGGTTGCTGGTAGCAAATTTTGCATATTAATATTTTCATTGTGTTTTATACCTTTTAACCTCGGGGCTGAGTTTCAAAGGAAGATGTTGCTGAACAGGACTCTGGTAAAAGGAGAAATAGTCTCAAAAGCAAAGGGCGTCTCAGCATCAGCTTAGATTTTAAGACTCTTGGTTAGTTTTTTAGTTCTGTGGACAACAGATGAATGAACCACTTGTTATCTGTCATCACTAGTTATTTTCTCTCCTTACCACTGTGTACTGCAGATGTAATATTAGCAATGGTTACAGAGATCACGTCTACAACACAGAGAAGATAACGATATGCTGCTTTAAGGATTTCGCTCAGCAGTTCTCATGCTTAAACCATGTTTTGAGACAAACTTCTGGCTATGGTTAACAGACCCATGTTATAAATATACGCTGCAGACTCCTTAGCAATTTCCTACCTTCTCCCGACTCTTCCAGATACTATAATATTCAGAAGTGGCTGGGAGATTATTTTCTCATCCAAGGGAAGTTTTACAAGATTCTTTAAGTTTTCTAGTTCTAAACTGGGAGAACAAAAACAAACACAAACAAAACAAAACAGAACAGTAAAAAATCAAATAAAAGAGAAAGAAAAAAAAAAGAGTGAGGAGTAGGAAAAAAAAAATCAACAGGAAGGCAGAGTCCATAGCAGGACTTTGTCTGAAGAAGCTGAGCAATGCTCAGCTATAGCTGACCTGACATGGTGCATGGTACAATGCACTACCTCAAAGTAGTGTAAGTACCGAAGAGATCAGCAGTACTGCTAATCTGTCATACTCCAGTCCTCAGCACAGGTAAACCATGTTAAACCATGTGTCAGCAACAGCCTGACGCAACCATACTGCTTTGAGATTTTAATTAGTCCATGCTACTTTGTAGGCTGGCAGTGGTATAGTAAACTCTACATGTAGACAGGCAGAGGACCTGCTTGTGTCATTCATTAAACACTTAATTATACATACAAGTTGAAATGGTTCTACAGTGCTTTGTGAAATAAGGGCACATCAAATGTTGATCTGTCCCCAGGCTCATCTCATGGATTTGAATACCTAAATGGCCCAGATGAAGTGTGTCAGTTCACGTCTCTTTCATGCTGGCCAGAAATCCTTGCCTTACTAAAACAGGTACATACCATCTTGAAAAAATACCAGTTTCAGTTTCAAGAAACAAGTGTATTCTGATAAAAACCTTCTTAAGAAAATTCCCAGCTGTATCTCTTCCATGACAGCTATTCACAAGGCTACTGCATCACCATGGTAGGGATAGATAGAAGAGGTTTTTTTAGTACTGAACAGTTGAAGTAAAATGTCGCTCTACTTTATTTTTTAATAAGGGCAGAATAAGAAAATACTAGGAAAAAATGCTGTGATAATAACATCTTGTGAGTTTTGTTGGGAAGAATTGCCTGCTGAGGGTGTTTTGACAGTAGTGGTAGTTATCACATATTGTAGCAGGCAGCAGCTCTTGTTAAGACGATGGAGTTAGACAGAAACCTTACTACTAACACCGTGCTTTAGAAGACAGCTTAAAATAATACTCAAGATAGTCTTTGTGGCACTTTGAAATCATTGCATTAAGCTCTGAATTATGGATGAATGCTGCTTTATTTTAGTTTAATAAAGGTATTCCACTCTTTCTCTCAGACTAGTATTAGACACAATAAAAAAGAAACATTATTTCCAAGATTTAATATGCTATTTGAGTTCTCTTCTCTAATCACACTTTCCTATTCTCTTTCTGATTTTTCAGCTACAGACTAATGTAAAATCTTCACACATAAAAAGGAATTTGTGGTGACACTTCTACTTATTTCTGGGAGAGTTTAGGAATCCTATATTTTATATACATATAATGAGACAGCATATGAATTCTATTGTTTTAATATTATTATGGTGTGACAGAACTTTTTCCGGGATAAATGCGACTGCATGAATAACTAACTGCTTTTTGATGACTGGACCTAAAAACAATATAACTTTTAGTGAACTAGATAATTTGTTTCAGCTCAAATGAAGTAAAAAAAGGTACAGTGACTATATGTTGGCACTCTGAGCTGTCCTCTGCAAGTGTAAATTTGATTTCCAGCTCATGAATCCAGGAATATTTGAATACTTTGTAAAACTATTTAAATAGAAGAGATTAAGAGAGACCTATATTGAAATATTCTACCCCAAGAACATAGTTCACAGTCCTGTGTTTGTGTAAATAGAGAGAAGGAAAAAATTCTCCTTCCTTCATCTTAGCTGAACAGCAAATATTTGGACTAAAAACTTTTACCATAAAAAACGTGACCTACTTCCTATTACTAGGAATAATATGAAATTGTTAACTTAAAGAGAGTTTAAGATGTTGTTCAGTCCTATAAACTCACCTTTACCATGCTACAAGTATGTCTCTTGGAGATGAATGCAAAAATCTCATCTAGGCAATTAATAAATCTTATCTATAAAAATATTAACACAGAGTTACAGGATTATAGCATTTCATTGAAACAGCAATAACCATTCAAGTAGCTCTTAATGTTTCTTGGAAGGCAAGTACCTTAAACCTCTATAAAAATCACAGCTTGGCACAATGACTCTGAAGAAAAGTGGATCTGAATAGCGCTAGTTTGCCCTCAGTTCAAAATTCGGTATTGAGTCCATTCAGCTCCTTCCACAGAATTCCCATGTGATCCTAAGGTGGTAATACGATTAAATAGCAAAACAAACTAAGTTTTGTGGCTTCCCTGAATAGTTTCTTCCATACTTTGCATATAGCTGGGGGAGAGAGCAGGATATAATTTACAACCCACGGAACTGTCCGGTGTGTTCATCACATGCACTGTTGGGGCCCAAGGGCAGGAAAAAAAGCAATCCTCTGGGAAGGACCCTTCAGCTTTCAGTTCCAGTGCTACCACATGATCTTCCCAAGTAGTCATTTAACCAATATTCTGATCCTAACACTACTCCTGCATTTGTCTATAGGCAGTGCCAGAACCCTATATGAACAAGGCATTTCAGCTCCATAATAATTTTACCCAAGGGATTGAATTCTAGAAGCACAGCAATATACGTGTGAAATCCTCATAAATACAATATCTTCCCTAGATAAAAGCACAGGCAGGGAAATGTAAGGTAGACTTACACTGCTACACTTCTAAACATAATAAAGAAGGCAAGATTTTTGCTTTGTTTTCTTCAAAATTTACCTAGAAATGCCAGCACTCAAAGCAAACAGTAACGCTAAATGAAGAGAAAATCTTTATCTAAACTGTTTTCAGCCACCTAACTTGATTTGTGTGTATAATATTCTGGAAATACTTATGTCCCTCTGATTCATGTAGACTCCTAACTTCAGCCTACTTTAGGCTTCTAATTAGGATGTTATTCAGAAAAACTATGTTAGATTACAAGAATATTCCCCATGGGTCAAAATCCAAAAGGTAACTTTAAGAAACTGTGATTGCTAAGTTTATATATTCATCAAATGAATTTAAATAAGGTGGGAAAAGGCCAATTATGTTTTGCAATGCAGTGTACATTTCTAAAATAAATCCATGAATGAAAATATCCAAATGTAAACACAGAGTGATATAACTCAGAACATCCTAATCGCTCTTGGAAGTATGAGTCTCATACAGTACATATAAACTGTGTCATCATGACAAAAAGCATCCCTGTATCCTGGAGTTTATTTGAAGTTTATGTTAAAATAAAAAGGAACTATTTCCAGAGGCACAACAGAGAGTTAGTTGTCTAACTCTAGGCAAAGTCAACACCTGAGACAGTATATTATACTAAAATCTTGGGAAGATTTCCAAAGCCTCTAAAAAAGATATAAGCAGAATTCAACCACTGATAGCTAAGTGCGGTTTTGTAACCTGTGTAAGACAATTCAAGATTGTTCTTCTGCCAAAAAGGCTATTCCTGACTTCCCCCTACCTCATGGCTATATATATTTTATCATATCTTTCTTGTGCTGAAAAGAGGAAAAGCAAAAAAAAAAATATTTTTTTGTGGAATTATTTTTCAGTTTGTCTAAGTCATAGAGAGGAGGGAGCATGTGGTGGAAGAAAGGAGTGCTGTGACCTTAAATTACTCATAAGGTTGAAGAGAACAAAGCATAAGGTATAAATTGTAGTGACTGCTTACACTTAGAGATCAAAATTTCTATGCCTCTTCCCTATAGTTAGTTCATTAGAGGGGTTATTAAGTATATGTTAGAGACACTAATTAGACACTAAGCATATATAGTACCTATTAGATATACTTGAACCTTTCTAGCTATTTCAAGACAATGTACACACAGCTACATAAACATTTTGAATTTAATCCTTAGAAATTGAAGTTCTCAATACAGACATATGGCATTTGATGAAATTCAAAGTAAATGTGTTTTTTAAATCACTTAGAAAAAGGAGAGAGCAGACAGAAGGAACAGAAATACTCATAGGTGTCTACTGAGAAATTTTATGCTGTTTCTGTGTCTATCCTCATTCTCAGGTTCACTGATAATTTCTCCAAGGTGCTTACTTATATTTTTGTGTGTCATAGCTTTAAAAACAAACCTTTACAACCTTGGGGAAAAATACCTGAGCCAAACAAAGAAAAGAAAAAAAAACTTTAACTGTTAAAAATTTTCCTTTTGATTTTTACCCTATTCTGCAAGGCATGACAATACTCAGATTACTACCTTACAAGACGTCTCTCTATTCATAATGCAAATGCAGTTGAAAAGTTTCTCCTCACTGTTTTCAAAATAAGCATATAATATTCAGTTCAAACAAACCTAAATTTTATTTTCCCTCTACAATAATTTTAAAGGCATTTTTAAAAAGGAAAATATAAAAAATAAAGAAATATCAAAACATAATGTTTTATTTAACTCCAAACTGCAATTTTGCTCCCCCTCAGTTCTAATTCAGAACTACAACCTCACCAGGGCAAAAGAACAACTTGTTTTTCCACAAAAAATTAGCCTAAGATAATTTGAATAAAATACAGTATTTTAATCTCTTTTCAGTGAAACACAGTTCAGATAGTTCAGTGACAGACTGAGAAAGTTGGGGCTGCTCAGCCTGGAGAAGACAAGGTTGTGTGGAGACCTCATAGCAACCTTCCAATATCTGAAGGGAGCCTACAAGGAAGCCAGGGAGGGACTCTTCATCAGGATCTGCAGTGGCAGGACAAAGACAAACTGAAAGAGGAGAAATTTAGGCTCAATATTAGGAAGAAATTCTCTTCTATGAGGTTAGTGAGATACTGAAGCAGGTTGCCCAGGCAGGCTGTGGATGTCCCAACTCTGGTAGTGATCAAGATCAGGTTGTACAAGGCTTTGAGCAATTGGGTCTAGTGAGAGATGTACCTGCTCATGGCATGGGTGTTGGGACTAGGTTATACTTAAGGTCCCTTCCAACCTTAGTATACTATGGTTCTATGATTCTTAAATTTTATTAAGAATTTTATTCTAAATTTTATGAAGTTGCTAATAAAATAGAAGGTCACACCTTCCTTTCCTTCAGGTCACTTTCCTGAAGAAAGTTTGTATGTTTGAAGTGACTGCTGTTTCAGCACCTCTGTTCTGCCTACTTTTAAATCTAAAATCCTGTTCTGTATACCTTAAATGAAGCCCAAATACAGGTTACTCTCTTAAAAATTTACTAGAAATTCTGAGAAATTTTTATTAATACTGATTAGGAACTAAATTTTAATGTAAAAACCATTACAGCATATAAATGAGTGTATACACTGCTAACAAGATTGCAAAGTAGTTCCTACGGGCAACTTACATTTTCAGACAGAAGTGGGAAGAAGGAAACCTAGGGCTTGATTCTGGTTTAACATACCATACAAGATCCCCCGTGATTTCCATACTCTTTCCAAGAGAGTGGACATTGGAATACAACAGAAAGCAGTATCAATTCAGTCTGATGCTCCTTGGAAAAGGAGTATAATCATGATCTCTCAAAACTCAGTTTCCATTATTAACTTCCAGAAGGAACTATTGGTGAAGATTGCACAAGGCGAGGTTCCTCAGGGTCCACAGTACATATACCAATATTTGCAGAGGGGAATCAAGCCCAGATTCCTTCTCTTGTACTGTGGTATTTCTTGTCTGGAAGAAACCAGGAAATACTCACATTCACATATGGATTTGTTTCCAGATCACAGAAGTTTAAATAACATTTGAAAAAATAGTTTGAAGGAAAACAAGTGAACCTATAATGACAAATAACTTCTGTGAGACTCTCTCTATTTATACTACTCAGTTCCATGCAGAGTTAACAACAAAGGGCTTGAACAGTCTGCAACATGCCACGGTCTATGAGCCTGCAAAGGTCACAGTGGGAGCCCAGTTCTGCTCCCTGCCTCCACCAACCACTTGGCAAGAGCTTGGCTGGCCTCCCACCTTCTCCTCTTAGTCATCCTGCAGTCTAGGGATGCATGACCCGCAATGGTGTGAGAGGGAGCTCATGCTAATGAACCCTCCTTATCATGCAGCTCTTATGCCAGTAAAGCACGCAAAGACAAACCTGACAGAGAATTGGATCTCACTGATGAGGTCATGATCTGACTTGGGTTTCTGAATTTCAATGACATGGTCAGAGATGTTCACTGCCTTTAAAGAACTTCCACTCAGGCTACTTTGAAGTCTGAGTATCCAACCTGATCAGCCTATTTTTTCCACTTGTTGGGCAGTGCCTGACTTTCCACTGCGTCTGAAATCTATTGTGGAGGCCTGAAGATTTAATTGATAGCTTTACCAAAATTTCCCTGAAGTTAAAAGAATGAGACCCTCTGGTCACCTCTAGATGTCTGAAATAAAATAGAAAACAACATACCCATAGTCCTTTGAAAACTGAAGATTTATAGTGCAGTTTTCATTTTGAAAGGGTTTGGATTTGGGGCACTAAAAACCCAAGTGGTTTTCAATTTTCTATGCAAAATGAAATAATTAGTTTCTGTCAGATTTTAATTAGGACCTTTAATATTGTTCAGCATAACCTAGTAAACTACTGATCTATATGAGTTTTGTTTGTTGGCTTTGTTTGTTTTACTGCAAAGTTTACATTATTCTGTGTTGTCTGTAATTTAGGAACTTTGATCACATTTATAAATACAGGAATCTTCAGGAAGGCATTTCTGAAGCAAACAGATACAAGAATATAAGCGCCTAAAAAGAAAATCTACTACTAGTTTTAT
>VYXB01001441.1:53694-83435 GCA_013397135.1 Pachyramphus minor
TATATGTATACACACACACATATATATATATATATATACATGTATATATGTGTATGTATGTGTGATTTATGATTTCCTATGTGAAAATATTTTAACACCCTTCTGGCAGTGTGTCAGTAAAGCACGCAAAGACAAACCTGACAGAGAATTGGATCTCACTGATGAGGTCATGATCTGACTTGGGTTTCTGAATTTCAATGACATGGTCAGAGATGTTCACTGCCTTTAAAGAACTTCCACTCAGGCTACTTTGAAGTCTGAGTATCCAACCTGANATACTCTTTCCAAGAGAGTGGACATTGGAATACAACAACAGAAAGCAGTATCAATTCAGTCTGATGCTCCTTGGAAAAGGAGTATAATCATGATCTCTCAAAACTCAGTTTCCATTATTAACTTCCAGAAGGAACTATTGGTGAAGATTGCACAAGGCGAGGTTCCTCAGGGTCCACAGTACATATACCAATATTTGCAGAGGGGAATCAAGCCCAGATTCCTTCTCTTGTACTGTGGTATTTCTTGTCTGGAAGAAACCAGGAAATACTCACATTCACATATGGATTTGTTTCCAGATCACAGAAGTTTAAATAACATTTGAAAAAATAGTTTGAAGGAAAACAAGTGAACCTATAATGACAAATAACTTCTGTGAGACTCTCTCTATTTATACTACTCAGTTCCACGCAGAGTTAACAACAAAGGGCTTGAACAGTCTGCAACATGCCACGGTCTATCGGCCTGCAAAGGTCGCAATGGAAGCCCAGCTCTGCTCCCTGCCTCCACCAACCACTTGGCAAGAGCTTGGCTGGCCTCCCACCTTCTCCTCTTAGTCATCCTGCAGTCTAGGGATGCATGACCCGCAATGGTGTGAGAGGGAGCTCATGCTAATGAACCCTCCTTATCATGCAGCTCTTATGCCTAATTCATCAAGCACTTTAGAGGGCGATCACCTCATCAACAGGTGAATTTTTTAGCACAAGGCTCCTGTATGCTCTTTTTTCTATGCACCATTGTGGTTAAAGAGACTGAGTTGATAAGTTTATGTTCATAAATGAAGTGTTATAAACACCTCTACTTACTGATCCACTGCCTACTGGACTCTTTTACCAATATTCACTATATTGAAGTAAAAAGTGAAAACAAACAAACAAACAGAAGCAAAAAGGAAGACATTTGAAATAATTTTTTCTTGAAATACTCATATTCCTTACTAGATGAATATATCCTTTGTTGCCATTGTGGCTTCCTAGTACAGCATGGCCACAGCTTTTCTGAGGGAGAAACTTTAAGATGCACACTTCCCTCAGGGTGCAGAGCAACCTCCAATGTTCATACTTTATCTGTTTAGCATTGGTGGACAAGGGAAGGTTTGAGGTCAGCTTGCTATCCTTACTCTTCACAGTAGGAAGGGGTATCTATGAAGTACTTATCCTCAGATGGACAGGAGAGTTTTGAACCTGCCAGGCCTGTTTGGGGTTAGATATGTACATTTATATGTCTATATGTATACACACACACATATATATATATATATATACATGTATATATGTGTATGTATGTGTGATTTATGATTTCCTATGTGAAAATATTTTAACACCCTTCTGGCAGTGTGTCAGTAAAGCACGCAAAGACAAACCTGACAGAGAATTGGATCTCACTGATGAGGTCATGATCTGACTTGGGTTTCTGAATTTCAATGACATGGTCAGAGATGTTCACTGCCTTTAAAGAACTTCCACTCAGGCTACTTTGAAGTCTGAGTATCCAACCTGATCAGCCTATTTTTTCCACTTGTTGGGCAGTGCCTGACTTTCCACTGCGTCTGAAATCTATTGTGGAGGCCTGAAGATTTAATTGGTAGCTTTACCAAAATTTCCCTGAAGTTAAAAGAATGAGACCCTCTGGTCACCTCTAGATATCTGAAATAAAATAGAAAACAACATACCCATAGTCCTTTGAAAACTGAAGATTTATAGTGCAGTTTTCATTTTGAAAGGGTTTGGATTTGGGGCACTAAAAACCCAAGTGGTTTTCAATTTTCTATGCAAAATGAAATAATTAGTTTCTGTCAGATTTTAATTAGGACCTTTAATATTGTTCAGCATAACCTAGTAAACTACTGATCTATATGAGTTTTGTTTGTTGGCTTTGTTTGTTTTACTGCAAAGTTTACATTATTCTGTGTTGTCTGTAATTTAGGAACTTTGATCACATTTATAAATACAGGAATCTTCAGGAAGGCATTTCTGAAGCAAACAGATACAAGAATATAAGCGCCTAAAAAGAAAATCTACTACTAGTTTTATGTCTCACAGACATCTCTCAATATGCTCTTTAAAACAGGAAATAACTTTATATAATTTTGTCTGCAGAAGATCTAAGCAGAAGCACAACTGTTTGCAAAAGCTGAGGAAAAGCATTTACTTGGCATCATTTCAGTTTTTTACAAATCTATTACATGAAAAAAATCTCAACTTCAGGGAGCTAAACTATTGTACCTGAACTGGAAGGTCTGACCCAGATAAGAATTGTACCTATTATGTAGAGACCATCAATTGACAAACATTTGAAAGTGTTCAGACTACTGACACAAATAATATATATATATATAAAATCCATTCTCACAAAGACATATCTCAAATACAGTAAAGGAGCTTGTGTTTGTTCATAGTGAACAGACATTTCTGAGCGTCTTGCAGGGTTTTTTTGTTTTGTTTTTTAACATGTTTAGAGAAATTAAAAAAAAATCTGGCTCTCAGATAAATGCTCCTTTTTAAAGAACATCTAAAAAGTTACTCAATGATTCTTTTTAAATTGTGAATGATGGAGGTTGAGTGTGTTTCAGATAACACTGGTTATTTGCTACAGATGAGCTTTCACAAGTATAACAGCAGTAATGCAAATGAAAACCAGATCTACGTGACAGTTGGGCAGAGTATCTGGGGGACCTTGGAGATGTGGGCTAAGGAGGAAGGACCAGTGTCTTCTTCTTTGACAATCAGATTTGGAATATGGACCTCAGTCTGCAAGTTAAATTGATTCATAGGTTTTACATGTGTAAATCAGAATCTTACATGTTCTGATCCCCATGCCAAATTAAACCAGTGAAGATCTGCCTCATACACAGAGCTATTGTTAATGCAACACACCTTGTGTCCACTTTGAACTTTGTGCAACAATCAGCTTGGGTCATACTAAAAGGAAACATTTCCTTTTATTTCCTATTCAATTTCCTATTCATTTCCTTCAGTTCAGGGTAGAGCTAAACAAGTCAGAGGAGTCTTTCCATTGGTTTCTAGAGGACCTTCTTCAGTTTCTGAAACACCACACATTTTGTGTTGTAGTGTGCAAAGCAATTTAAGGTACAAAACACCTATTTTTGATGATATTAACACCATTCATACAAATAACAGAAGAAAATTAAATTTCTGAAAAAAATGCCCCCTCCAAATTTTCCCCTGTGAAACTTCCTTGGCTGCACTCTAAAGCAGAACAAGAACTGTGTGCTTCCTATGCAAGTACTATTAAGCACTACAAATGTTCAGCTTAGAACTGTCAAGCCCCACATAAAATATTGATACCTCACATTGGCAGGGTTAATACAGTGTTATTTTAATTGCAAACACACTGTGGGTGATTAGTCAAACTAGGTGTGTCTTGAATTCTGAGATAAAGATGCCGTCTGGCTGGACCTCCTATGCAATTAGCACTATGACCCTCAGGTGGTCTTCTCTGTTATTAATGTGATTGGTCTAATATGAGTGTTAGATATCATTCATTAACCTGTTGTGAACCATCTTAGAAACCATCTTTGAATAATAGACTACATTCTTTTTTCTAAATCCATTTGCCAGTAGGGAAAGTGAAAAGGATGAAGACAAGCTTTCTCCATTAGACTGACTGGTATAGTGTAAAGCAACTTTTCGTGGATGAAATTATGAAAGAGCAAATTAAATAACAGGGCATATCTGGCTTATTAGTAATGGATGATCAGGCGCTCATTATGTTGAATTTCCACCCTGTTCAGAAGATGAATGCACATGCCAGAACAGAAATATGCTAACTGACCCTCCCTGAAGATAAACTAATGTACATCTAGAAGTTCACTGCTTTGCCAGCTCGCTACTGTTTATGCTGTCTTTCTTTATTCTTCCCTTCCCTTTTCTTTTCTGTTCTCTCACTTTCTTTTCCAAAGCAGTTGAAATTGGATCCTTTACTTGTTATTAAAAGTGTATTTGCCTACACTCTAGCTATTTAAAAAAATTTTGCAGATTTTTATTAGCATTAAGTGAACGAAAGAAAAAAAAAAGAAAGGAAAGTATTTGGTAAGTGAAGCATGCTCTTCTGTGGGGCCTGAACTTTAGACAGAAATCCACTAGATGCAATAGAGTTACATTGTTTACATCAACTGAGGAAAAAAGCCCAGTAAAAGAATATTACCGGCAATAAACAAGACTGGATTGCTAACGGAAACCAATCATAGATTAGCAGACTTTCCTGAATCACTATTTTGCCTAACAGTACTCTGAATTGAGTATTACTGTTTTGTCCTATATGAAGGCTTGATCAATTAATTTTTTTTTTTTTACTCATCTCACACATCTCACACCTGTCAGTGTTCCTGGTTTCTGATGTGTGAGGCACCCCTCCTCTGGCCTGAAGATGAGGTCACACATGTGGCAAGATGACTGCCTAAGAAGGGCGTAGAGTCCCATCACAGAGGAAGGGCTATGAGTTTAAAGCACTGAGAGAGAGTGAGAGTGAGAGTGAGAGTGAGAGTGAGAGTGAGGGTAAGATGAAAGATGTTCCCTGGTCTATGCAACCCATTAGAAACACTCCCACTTTTGTGAAATCCCACATGCTGCCTTCTACTTCACGGGGTGAAGCTCTACTCTCTGAGCTCGTGTGGGCACTGCTAGGGATTGGGGCTTGGGATGCTGCCCTTCAAACATGTGAGGTGTAGACATGATAGTTGCAGAGGGATCCTCTCTGATAGGTTTAGCTCACAATGCCTGATACTTGGCAGGACCATGTAAAAGCAAAATAATCTTCCTCCAAAGAAGAAATCAATGTCCATGTTTAATAGTCTTTCTTTGTTTGCACTAGAATTCCAAGTGTGAGTCCCCCCTACCATAGGACTGAATTTTAGATGTTTATAAAAGGGTTAGGTCTTCCTCAGTGAGTATGTAATTATTCTAGATATTTCTATTTCTATTTCTGACAATCTATTCTTTAGATTCAACTGCGGAAGATATGCTGATTTTTCTCTCGGATATCCAGCATGTTCTTTCATTAAGGTATAATATTTTGAATCAAACTTCTGAATTACTTGAAGAAGAGTAGCTCAGTGATTGCCTTTGACAAGTGGGCATGAAAAACTTGTTAAAGAACTGAACAGTGTGTTGTCATCAAATAAGCAATGTGGTGTTTTCACAGAGATTTCCAGGGCCTCTTAGAAAGTCATACCTAATGCTTAAATTAAACATTGAATCATATGACTTCTGCAGAGGTCAGCTACTAATAACATAATTCTTACTGATCTGCTAACAACCTGGAGATCAGTTCAATTGTTAGGAATTCCAGCAATACCAAAATTACCACTGTGTTGAATTATTAATGGTTTGTATCAAAGAATGAGCTTAAATTACTTTGGTCTTGTGTAAAAATTCCTCTGATCTTTGGCAATCATTATTTATTTACAGCTTCCATACGTTCTCCCTCTTTTACAAAGAAATAGTGTTTCTAAAGTATGGCCAGGAGGCACTGAATTTTCATATGTAGTACTGTCTCGCAGTTAGAAAGACAGGGAAGAACTGCTGGCTTGAAGGTTCAGCAGCCAGCTTTTCCATGTGAAAGGTAGGTTATCTAAACATTTTCTTCCCCTGAGAGAGATATTCATAATATTTATTCTAAAATACAAATATTAGGGCTCTTTGCTACATGTGAATTATCCTTAGGTATAGCAAATACAGCTCAGGTTAAAATAAAATCAGGGCATAGCAACAGCTAGTGTTTACATTTATAAAAAGTACATGTGGACATTATTGGAGGAAATTGTTCCAGAATTTATTAAAAAGCCCCTTTTTACTTGGAAAAAGAACATTTTAACATTTGGACTTGAACCCAAGCTGGCTGTAACTGTATATTGTGCCTTCCACAGAGTGTCTCTCTGTTTAATGTGGACATCTTCCCAAAAGTTAGTATTGGTTCATTTTGCAGAAGGCAGATTAATATCAAATGTCCTGGATTATAAATTACACAGGACTGGGTATTTAATTTTTTTTCTTTAGATTCAACTGCGTTCATCCTGACAATCCTTTAGAGTCAAAGACAGTTAGGATCACCCGTTTATCAATACAGCTTGTCTGTGTCAGACATATAATTACTTGAAACATCTGATCAGATATATAATGAAAATGGAACAGAGAAACAAAGAGCATATTTGATATACCATTGTAGTTTGTACTTAAAACTGCAACATGATTTCAAATAGTGCATGACACTACTTTAAAAAGAAGGGTATATAAAAATAAAGCCCTAAATTTTGTTTTGAAAATAATTGATGTCATTTGTTGCTTTGGACTAATGTTTTTCTGTTGATAATCTTTTAATGTTTACAACAGATACCTACAAACCTGATTTTCTTCAGAAACAGGATATAATAAATGTTCCAAGCAAAATGCCTGCCAAATTTTCATGCAGCAAATTAAAGGAACAGGGGTTTTAATTTCAAACTAGCTGGGAAAGGACAAAAAATACTCAGTGTGCCTATTTGTTTTGTAAGGTTTAACTGAACATGCACTCAGGTTGTTAGCAGGGTTTGATGGTTCCAGCACCATAAAAGGGAGAAGCATTAGGAGGCTCACCAACTAGTCAATTAGTGTCTGTCATCATTAAACCAGAGCAATATAAAACAGCACCAGACTTGTCCTTTTCCTAAAATGCTTGGTTTAGTTACTATAGTTAAATTCTTCTGAAGTTACTTCTCTCTGTGGTAAATTTTCCCACGGAGTTTTACATTCATATGGGAGGGTTGGTCTTAATTACAAACTCTATTGCAATGTCCCTGGCCTGCTTATTTTTACTCTGTGGAACTCACTGGGAATAGATATCAAATATAAACACACTTTGCTCTCTCAAGCAAGATTACTTATGATAAGTCAGCCCTGTAAGGGTTCACCTAGTTCTTGGAGAAGAAATGCACTTCTCCAAAAGTATGTTCCACTGAATCACCAAATCCTGGCATGGTCATATAGGGAATACACATCATTAAGAGCAAAAGGCATTGCCTACTAATACCCCCTGATACCCATAGCATGTATCTGTATAATCTACTCTCACAGTGAAGTTCTTTCCAAAATGCTCAGTGCTAAACAAGTGTTTTCCCAACTGAAATAGCAGCAATCAAATTTCCATTGCAAAGAAAATATGAACAAAGCTGAACACTTGTAAAAAACCACACCTTTCAGATGGGGAAAGCAGCTTTGAATAGCTGAAAACTCTGTCAAATCAACATCAGTTCTTATCAGACCACTCCAAGGTACTTCTCTTTGCAATAACATAGTGCATTTCAATTTCTGTCACTATCAGTTTCCCATGCTTAGAAAAACAATGCTACATGAGTACTTTATATCTCTAAAGATAGTTATTTCCCCCTCTAACTGTCCCTAATAAAATCTAGCAAATTTAAATGTATATAATAGCAAAATTAAAACAAAGTACTAAACAGAAACATCATGGATGTAGGAAGATTGCATCTAAAAACATCCCCTCAAATTTAAAGACTTCAGAACATTAAGAATGAAAACTGAAGGTTAGAATGAAAGCACTTTTGAAATGTTATCTATAATGGTTATTGCACTGCCCTACTGTTCTCAATTACAAAGCCACTTCTTACATGATTCCCTACCTTAAAGCTGACAGATATATTTAAATCCTTTTGTTCATGTATGCAAGAGTTAAAAAGATACATTTTTTTTTTTTAGTCCTTACAGGAGTATGACCTTCATGAAGGTAGCTCCCTCAGATGCTGAAAGAAAATAGGAACACCCCTATCTCTTTAGTAAAATATGCAGATAAACTCAGAGTTTTTTTCTTCTCAAGAAATAAAATTTTTAATATATGCTGTTATGTGATTCCCTGTAAAGAAGCATATTGTATTTTACAATATGCAAATATGCTGCATTTATCAAAAGCAACTCTCATCGAGTTTTCTTTTATTTGAGAAAATTAAAACATATATTTTACAGTTAACTGTGCAATATTATTTCATCTAATATGATTTTAGCTAAAGGAAACCAGTGAATAAAAGTTTAGGCAAAAGGTTTTGAAAAAGGGGGCCTCTCATATTTAGTACAGGACTTTGTTTAACAATGAAGGAAAGTACTCTGTTTAACTGAGAATTAAATCTCCTCTCTCTCTTCAACTAGGATAACCCTGCTCACAGTTTTCATCTTAACAGCCCATACATGACAAAATATTAGATGACTGGAAATCAATACAACACAAAAATAACAAACAAAGAAACAATAATTAGTGTAACAGGAAAAGTAATCTTGATGCAATTCTCCACTCACACAAAAAATGTTAAAAGCTCTTAGAGTTTCTCAGAGATCACCTGTACAGCCAATCTCCCTTGGGATGCTTTGCACTTGGATGGTGGTGAGTTGTCGTGGACAGTCATTTCTATCTAAAGTAAAAATTGTTGTGCTGTCTGAAACTCAGAGATAAGGTGTTCATTGTTTTATATGTATATATCAGTATTTGACTACAAAATAACTTATTCACATTGACATACAAGAGATTATGTGGAGTTAGTCAATTATCCATGTTAGCAAAGGGACTGGAATGAAGATTAGGGTGAGGAAATACATTTAGGCTTAAATCCCAGTTCTTCTGTGAGCCAGCCATCTTCATTTCTGCCAATCTGAGAAAAAGTATTCCAAAACTGTTTCATAATATGTGCTTTACTCTGAACTTAACAATGACCAATTTTTACCAGGCTAATTGTAGGAAAACTTTAGACTACAGCATTTTAATTTTATCCTTTGAGATCAAAACTTTTCATCATGATGTATATGTCATCACCATATTACTGGAGGTCATCCTGTTTTGTTGAAATCAGATTAATTCTAAGAAGCAGTCTTGCATTACTAGACTTTTTCTCTGGAGTGTAGGAACTGAGAGTGGTCTTATTCTTTTTCCTTAAAGTTCCAAGTAGAGTACAGTCAGCATTAAAGGCTTACCACTTAGGAAAATTAGTAAACAAAATTTCCTATATTCTATGAACATATTACCAACACAGCAAGCAGGAAAAGTCGGCCGTGTGCAGGACCAAATTCTGGAAGCTCACCAAAGAAGAAGTCTTATTTTTTCCCCAGCTACCTTTTCTCCAGTGAATTTTCTGTGCATTACTTCATAGGTGCACAGGAGTTTGACACCATCAGACAGAGGTTCAGTAGTCAAGAACTACCTATAAGTAATATTTTCAATACCAGATAAGAGCATCAAATGACTTCTGCATTAGAAGACCCACAACTGTCAGAATTTATCAGAGACCCATTACAGAAACGGATGTTTTCAAAGTCTGCTGCTTATGGTCTTATAAACTTTTCCTACTATTGTAATTTCTGTGGAAAAGTTTTATTCATCCATTAAACTAAATGAGCAGGAAGGTAGTCCAAAAAGCAGTCTATAACAGTATTTGTAAAATTAATAAGAAATTCTAGAAACCAAAATCAAATTATATAAATAAGCAAAAAGAAAAAAAAATAATCCAAGCTTTTGATCATTCTTCAGCCATCCCTCTTGGGACTGGGCTTTACCAACACATCTCTCCAGTAGTTACACTGCAAGGCAATAAAGCGTTACATTTATGATGACAAAGTAAATTATTCAATAAAGAAATTCAGGTCTCACTAATGCTTTTTTTCCTCTTAAATTTATGCAGCAGCAAATATTTGCCCATTGCTATTTATATGTCTAGTGAGTCTTTTTAGTATAGGACTGCCTCCTAATCAGTAAATAACCAAAATCACACTAGTGTGGTGGTATTTTACTTTCAGTTGATTTAACCTTCTCTTCTTTTTCTTCTTTCTGTATCTACACAACAATTCTTCTTATCCACTCTCTCTCTAAATAAACTCAGTTGTACATGCTTTTTACCCCCTTATTCTTAATTTTAGTTACTTTCTAGGGAACTGCAAAAAATGAACCAGAAATAACCTTTTTCTTCCATTTTAAAAACAGTCATATTAATGATGAATTAAATTTATGATACCAATAGACTTTTTAAACCAAAAAAAGTTTAACTAAAAAGTTGTTGCTCTTTGCACAAACTACACTTCTGCATTTTACTACTGAAATAGCTGAAAATTCAATAGTCCAAATGGGAATCAGGATCTAAAGATCACTTTACTCAAAAATGGAAAGGAATCACTCTAAAACTAGTGACTTGTCCCTTTTATGGCAAGGTTTAAAACAATAATGCAAAGACCTGTAAATTTAATTGAAAAAATAGCAATTAAGTATTTATTTGGTCATTATTTTTTTTCAGGGGAAAAAAAATTCTCCTATCCCCGCTTAAATTCCAAGCTACTGATCCTTCTTTCTTATTTAATCTTCTGGGAGAAAGGGAATGATGAAATCTCTTTTTTTTTTACCTTTTCCTCATTAGTAAATGGAGATACCTAAAATACAAATGTAAAGAAAATAAAATTTCTTTTCATCTGAAACTTTTTACTTAAAATATGGCATAAATTTTACTTGGAAATCAAAGAATCACTGATCTTATTTATTGTGATCTATTTTTAACAGAAGTTCAGCTTGTGTTCCCAGTTCCTGCATTGAATAAAGAAATATTACATTGCAGTAAACAGTATTAAAAGTCTTCTGGGTTCAGGAATGGCTTATTGCTATTGTAGGTTACAGGGCAAGATAATATACTTTTTTTATTTTTCCCAGCTCTTACTGGGCTGTAAAGCAGACAGCTATATTCCTATTGACACAAGTGACTAAATAATTCTAGTTCTAGATTTCTTGATTCTGTAAATAAGCTGAAGTCACAAAACTGTTATTTTATCAATGACACCTTGTTTTTCAATGGGGTTGTCCTTGGAGACAGAATGGTGGTGATCCAGGTTGGGGTCCATCTTCCAAAAGATTTGTTAGTTGAAGTAATCAGTCAAAAAGTTATGTAATTTCTTTTGTTATCACTGTCATGCAGAATTGTAACTTGCCCTTGCTTTCTGCACAGGACATGAAAGACTGTTTTGCCTTTTTGAGTGTCAAGCGATATGTGTAATCTGGGTATTCAATTTCTGATTTTTTTTTTCTAACCACCTCGCTTCCCAAGATCAGATGTTCCTTTTTATGGTTTTAAGATCTTGAGGAAATATTCATAACACAGTAACTTTATTCTCTTCTTTTTCCATTTCAATATTTTTGAGGAAAAAAAGCAAAACACATTGTTACCATTTATTAAGTAATTTCTTAACCTGCAAAGAGACAAGAAATTCACTGCCTTAAAATAATTGGAATCTCTGCATAGACCTCCATGTTAATCTGTCTTCTCTGCCTGTGTACTTTGGGAACAGAAGAGGAAAGGGGAAGAGGTGTCAGTGCAACAAGTTTCTCTTCCTTACCCTTCCTTACCCTTACTCTTCCTGATCTTGGGGAAAACACCAAATTGCGTTGTCAGCAGATGTGTGTTTATATGCTCCTCCTGCTGTCATGGACTATGAAGCACTGGAACAGGCTGCCCAGGAAAGTTGTTGACACCCATCCCTGGAAGTGTTAAAGGTTAGGGTGGATGGGACTTTGAACAAGCTGGTCTAGTGAAAGGTGTTCCTGCCCATGGCAGGGGGCGTTGGAACCATGGTCTTTGAGGTCCCTTCCAACCCAAAATAATCTATGATTTTACGGCTCTCTATAATTTTCATATTCAGTCTAGCTGTATTTCTTTCTGATCAGACATTTTGTAGTTTTATGTAAACAGCCACAAATTCAAAACTTCCCATTTTTGTGTAAAGGTAAACCTAAAGCTTTTTGAAGTTTAAATCATAAAAAAATTAATTAGGAATATTGAAAAAATTACGAGATGGTAGCAGTAGATTCTGACCCTAGATATCTCCCTGTCTTGGAGTTCTGACTTGGATTCCAAGCTTTGCTGCCCAAATTACACATCCAAAGCCCTGGAAAAAGAAGTCTGCAATTTATGATTGTCGCGGGGAAACCTTTTAATCCTCAGTAGTTAAAAAACCCCAAGCCATCATACTCTGAAACAACTACGAACTCTAACACTGGTAAAATTCTCATTTATTCAACATTATCTCAAAACTACTGTTTCTTGAAAATAGACACATCTTTAGACAACATGAGGTAATAATCACTAAAGGTGGTAGTTTCCTTCTAGTCATAACATCACACAATTAAGCACAACTAAAACTTTTACTTTTGATCCAACTTCAGGCTTTGTCTAACTCAGAAACTCTCAGTCACACTATTCTTCAGGTATCTGCATTCAATATCTGCTCCAAAATGAAAATAAGCTCTGCTTTGTAAATTTTATCCTGAATTATTTACAAATATCCTAGGTACAGTTAATTTCATTTGCTTTATTTGAGACAAGCAACATGCTACACACATGAAAAGACTTCATTAATGTCAGTGAAAGACAATAAAGCTAACTGGTAACTAAGGTTGCTGACATTCATCTGCAGTAGGAGACCCAGACAAAGTCCTCTTCTTCGAAATATTACATTATTTCTACAAAACAAATAAAATAAAATATTCTATGCAGTCCACACAAACTGTTTATGGTCATCTCGGCAATATAAAAAAAGCAGAGATTTGAACACAGATTTCTGAGACCTGACAACAGCTGCCAAACTACTCTTTGATTGCTACATAGGTTTTTATTCTTCTCCCACTATTCATTAAAAGTGTTATCCCTGCACTGAACAGCCTACTTCAGGTCTCTTTATGCAATTAAAAGTATTGATTTGGACAAATAAATAGTAGTTGTACACCGGAAGTGTCCCAGCTAGGTTCAACCCTGAGTTGCTGTTGATGGGTTTGCACAGTTTGAAATGTTTAAGTCTATCTAGCTTAGCATAAACAGTTTACTGTGTATATTTTCAAGAGTGTGTCAAAAGTGATGACAGTTATTAGAATACACTATCAGATTCCAGAGTAGATAAAATGTTGTAAGGTGTTATAGTAAGTAGTACATCCTCAGGAAGTAGAACTTGTAAGAAAATCTTTTGTTTATTAATTCCTAGTTCTGTATTAAAAATTATGTAATAAAAATTTAATTACTTCTATTGTAATATTCTAAATTATAAAGAAGTCAAATGGTTTACAGCCCGAGAAACATGCTTGTAATTCTGAAATGTCTATTGTTTTCATTTTCCATTTTGTATGAATTCATATCCCAAAATTCTTTGGTTTAAAAGGAAAGCCCCACAATTTTAGATGGCAAAATTAGGGGAAAAACTAATGTGACTGTGTGGGGAGATGGGAGGTATTTTATTTGGATTTGTAGTGCTATATGTGAATGTTTAGGTGTGTGTTGCTTCTCCTACAACTCTGAAAGAGCAAAATTACATTTACAGTGTGAAAAGCATTAATGATAATACCACTAAATTAATCATCTGTGTACTTAAGGGTAACTTTCTATGACAGCACCATGGTACACTCTTACCAGAGAATGGGCTAGATGACTGCTACTTTTTAAAATTTCTTGAGATTTATTGTTCTAGCCTTAATTATATTCTGATGGAACCTTGTGAGCACCACATCAGTTTAAACTTTGAATAAATGCTGTTGAGTAAACTCCCACAACAACGAAATAAGACATAAAAGCACAGGGGTAGTCTGAATGTAAAAGTCTTTCAGCTTGTCCAAAAGGCTTCCTCACTGACATGTTTCCTGAGCTGTGGGGAAGCAGGTACCTGACAGAGTTTGGGCTTTTTAAACATTTTATTATAATGTTACTCTTAATTTATATACTGTCCTTATTGATTGGTAGCGTTGCTTGTGATGGAGAGTGTAATTCCTGCATTGTTAGATCCTGGGAAACTTCCATTTACCTCAGCAGAGCAGTACAGAACATTGATGCAACTACATGGCACCTGGCAGAGTTCATCTAGCAGGTCTGGAGGAAAAACACTACTTGGAATCGTATTTTCTTATCTACCAATATGTAGCAAAGGACCAAACATATGCTCATGGCATAATTTACTTTTGGCACATAAAAAGACAAAGACATTTTAGGTACAGAAAAGACTATTCACTTACAATTCTTAGCTTCGCTAGTGAGATTTTAATAATTTCATCCTTTAATATAAATATTTGGCTAATAGATATGAAAGGTATTTATTTTCTCTTCAGTTGGCTTTCGTTCCTAGGATTAGTATAGCATGACAGATGGCTGATGTCATCTTTACTTGGAAGAACTCAGCTGGCAATAATAGCACGGTACATTTCTGGGGATTTGTGGTACGGTATGTCATGAAGTGGTTTTCAACCAAAAAGAGGCCAAAAGGGAATTCCCAGAAGTAAATATCTGCCTATGATATCCTACTGTGTCTTGTTGATGCATCACAAACAGAAGGAAGCATAGAGTCTTCATAAAACTCCATAAATATTTACAATATTGTTGAAAATACATTGGAAATGCTGCAGATTGCAAATGGTATGGGCCCCCTTGGCACTGTAACTTTGATTTTGCTGTTGAGTGAGAATAACAAAAACTGGTGCTTTATATATATCAGAATCTGTTATGTATATATTTTAAGTTCAGTGATTTTTGTCACATTTGACATTCGTGTGTAATAGAGTGAAAGCATTAATATTATTAGAATGTAGATATGCTGGTTGATTGTTTTTCATTTTGCTAATGATTGCTGTGATGAGTAGAATAATGTCAGGGTTGGAGGGTTGAAGTTAATGAGAGCTTTCTGTTGCGCCACTGATTAATGGTGGATACCGTAGCGAGAGATTTTCAGATTCATCCCATATAAAAACAGTAAAGGTAAAAATGAAACTGCCAATTTAAACAGTTTTACTTTGACTACCTATCAAAATGTTTCTAAACCTGTCATAACTACATCTAGGCCTGACAAAAACAATGAGAAATTATATAAAAATATATAAATAGTATCAGATGTTTCTAATTATATAAATCAAAGCTTGTTTCATAAATCCACACTTTCTCCATCTGCACTAGGCTAAACTGCAATAGATTTTATATTTCTCTCCCTAAATGCATGTTGAAGAGTACCTTTTCTAAAGGTAGAAAAATTGGTCAAATTGCAGGATAATATATGTTTAAACATTAGAAAAAGGATTTTTGCAATAGATGATTTAATAACTAGAGTTTAAATGTGATGAGTAGTTGATATCTGTTCCCTCTTCATCTAAGAACAGGCTTTACTGACTGGATTCCAAAGGCTGAGGGCATTCACTAACATCCATAAAGCTCCAACTCTTCTTGAAGAAAATAGACACAAATGCAATATGGACACCAATGTCCATAAGAAACTGAGCAAATATTTTTGACAATTATTTCGTACTTCAATGCTTTTTTCCTGATCTCTGTCACAGTGAGAAGGAAAAGAGAGACTGCGACATAATGAAGAGATGCATCTTAAAAACCAAACCACTGCAACCCCAAAAACTAACCTTACTTTCCAAAGTGTCATCTTGTCAAACAAAACATGTAAATTCTTGTAAAATTTCTACTAAGAGTTTTTCAAGACATATATATAGATTTAGCAAAGAATATCATGTAAGAGTTAGAGTATAAGAAAACTTAATCACTCAAGACAAATGCTTGTCATATTAACCTATCTTTATATACCTCAGAAATACACAAATAAAATATGACCATGACATTTATATGAGTATTTTTATTCCTTTTCCATTTTTTATTAGGAAATAAAATTAAATGGCTGCATGTACCATGGTTAAGAGAAGTTAAATCTTGATCCATCACCTGAATATTATGGCCAATGAATGATAATTGACCCATGATGCCTATTAGTTCCAGTGTAGGCTTTGCCCATTATACGAATAAATTTGAAACAGGCTGGTCTTATAATAGGCAGCATAAAGCTGTCATGTTCCACAGTCATTATCTTGATGGTGCACTGAAGAGACCATCATACACTGCAACATGGAAAATAGTAGGCTGGTAGAATTTTTTATGTTTTTCTTTTGTGGTACAGTGTACTTCTTTCCCGTCTTTCCTAAGTATGATTAAATAATCATAAGAACTCCTCTAAGGGCTAATCTGCGTTATTTCCCAGATTTTCACCTTGGGGACATATTGTCCCTTGTCACTGAAACCTCAGGGACAGAAGGGTACGCTACAGGGTGGCACAGCAGGAAGCTGAGATACTGATGAAACAGTGTTCAGCTAATGAAGGCATGGCCCATGGCTTCTGCTGGTATGCCATATGTTTGAAGAAATGCTAATGACTACAATTCAAATACCTTTTTCATCTTAACTATATGTAAATGTGTTTATAAATGCTCTCTTATAAATATACTATCACATTTTTAAAAGCTAAGTGCTAATGTTGCTTTCAACATCTATAATACACAATAATTAAAACTTTAGCAATTCTGTTTAATTATACCTTATGGGAAACTGTACAGTAATTTATAGAAATTAAGCAGAAAAACAAAGATCAACAGAAATAAAGCAGCAGTGGAAGAACTGAATAATAAATCACTTAGATCATTATTTTTACAAAAACAAGATCATTGTGAAAAGACAATTTAGGGCCCAATTCTCAAACAGCTGAGATTTTCCAGGGAAAAATCAGTTAAAAAACTCATGGCATTCTACTAAAAATCTCTTTCAGCAAGTTGAACTAATTGTGACTTTTTTGAACTAACAGATAATTTAGCAAAGGCCAAAAAATAGAACTACCTATTTAAGATAAAAAATTGGGGGGATCTTAATGGGGCCGTGACTCTTTTCTCTTTGTTTTACCTTTGTGAAAGCCCTGTAACTCTGCAGGTGATCATTAGCCACAAATGGCATTTTGCAGTGAATCATCTTCTCCACAAGTGGCCAAAACAACATCTCCATTGCAACAGCAGAAGTGATATTCAGGAAGAGCAGTTGGTGACCAGGTTAGCCTACATGAGACACCACTATTTTTGCTGCAAGACAGGACACCCTGTTGCAGTCATAACTGTTCCAAAGAAACTCCCTCAAGATCCAGGTTAAAACACGGCGGTATTTCTAATCTTGGAGTCTACTAATTGTTTTTTTTTCCTCTTAACATAACTTAAAGAACTCACTCACTCATGTCCAAATACTGCGTAACACCTACTACAGAATTTAAATAAACTTAAGAAAAAGAAAGGCTAAATTTTTTTAAATTTCGGAGAAAGTCTACTTGCTTGGCATCTCACACAGAGAAACCCATGATCTTAACCACCAGTTAACTTCATTTTCATTCAGCTGCCTGAGTAATTTTTAGGACACTGATTATTAAGATAAAACACCTGTATCATGCTACTTTTACTGATTCGTTTGCTTTCAGCTTAAGAATTAGGACAGAAGAAATTATATGACTGAGTTTTACTTACCCTGTTTCAGACAGAACTGTCCTACACAAGTGGTATACTTTCAGCAGAAGACTTGTTCTGCTTCCCTCTCATCAAAAAGGGTCACAAATTTGACCTTAAGAATGAAAAGGAGGACTGAAAAAAACATTTTATTTTGTGATCATTTTACTTACAAATTAAGCAATTGTTTGAAAAAATTAATTTCTGAATAACCATATACTGGGGAGAACTTCATGGGAACCCAAACCAGGCTTGTGTGGGATAAGACATTGAACCTGTTTTACAGTTAAGGCAATGCATACTTTTAACTTCTTTTAAACAGAATTTGAAAGTATGCTGCACAGAGGATAACACTTTGAAGGTAAAAAAAAAGAAAATCACAGTTTCTAGATATCTTGGTCGAAGATCCTTTAGGCTGAGTAAACAACCTCTTGATCAACTCTGCCATCTCTTCAAGGTGAATTTGTTTTCGTCTGCTCAGCCAAATGCAGCTTTCTGCTCTGTGTGCCTTCTTCAGCCAGGCAAGACTGACAGTGAGGGTCAAGAATGTGGCCCTGCATATTTGACACATAGGCTCTGAATGTGTCATTTTTTACTCATTAACACTGACTGGTCGGTTGAGGTGCCACTCTCTTCTGGAAGTCTGATGAGGCATGGGCCTTTTGTTGGCCCTTCATACTGAAGAAAATTTCACTCTCTGACTGAACATTATTTTTTATTGACAAAAATGTAAAATATGGAGGACAGGGTAATGGACTAGAGAGTGTGTCCTTCAGCTTAGCAAGTCCAGCTTGGAAGCAAGTCCAAGCTCCAGCTTGGAAAGTAAAGAATTATTTTTGCACTCAGCACTTGCTTACTGACATCTGTGAAGTATATGAGTAAAATGATTTTAGGTACCTTCAATTACCACAGTTAACAAACTCCAGTTCTCAAAAAAGAAAAAGTATTTCCTTTATTCTTATTTTACAAGTACAGATACAGGGCAAAAAGGCAAATGTTTGCAATTCTAAAAAATAGAGGAGGTCAGTCTAAATGCAATGATTTTGACAAGAATCAGAAAACTTTAGATAGCTGACTCTTGGGATCAGGCCCAGTAGATATTTAAACATCAAAAATGGGATTTATGTAGGGTTTGTGTTTTGTTTTTGTTTTTTTTTTTAACAATCGGATAAATATATAATTTATGTAGGCTACAGAAATACAGCAAGGAATGACAGTGACAAAGACTTCTGGATTTCAGTTCTCATTAACAGGATTATCTCACTCCTACAAAACACAGAAACAGTCTTGAGGGAAAAGGCTTGACACCAGATCTCCCACTTTAATGGGAGTTAAGAGCTGTGGAGTTAAGACTATGCTTTTTTCCCTGTCTTTCATGCTCAGCAAATCTTCAGTTGTCTTCTGCAGAGCATTTGAGCTTTATGAGTAGTATTTGAAAGTTATGCAGTTCACAGAATCACAAAGTCTTCTGGGTTGGAAGGGCTCTGAAGAAGACAATTAAGAGTACCAACCTAGGACATAGGTAAGGTGAACTTGGAAGTCCTCAGGCAGGTTTTCCATTCGCAATTTTATTACCTATTCACTTGAGAACTAAATACACACAGGGTGATGCTTCTCTTCACCCACTTAAAGCATTTTAACAAGCATAAATGAACACATATCAAGAACCTCAAATCAGGCCTTACCTTATATATGAGGGAATTTTGAGCCTCAGAAAAAGGCAGCACATGTGCTCTCATGAAGCTCTGTAAACATGGGATAGTTGTCCTGTCCATTCATTAACCCTGCAGCTGCAGATAACCTCATACATTTTACACTTTATTTCACATTCTGAGGTGTCTAACTTCCCTTGTGAAAGGAACCTGACAGCCTAGAATCAGGCAAATTTGAGAGGCAAATTTGCTAATTGTTACCAGGGTTGAAAAGGAAAAATAGTGGCCCAAATACTCAGTCTTCTCAAGTTATTTCACTAATCTGTTTTGTAGTTATTTGTAGAGAGGGGGAACTTTGAAAAGCCATATTCCTTGGGAAAAACAACTACTACAATAGAGTGATCCTTGGAATGCCTGTAGGATCCTCAGTCAAACATCTGGGCTGTAAATAAACAATTCCTTTCTATTTGCTTGTTTCGTAAAAGCGGGCTATTTACTGGAGTAAGGTTTATTACTTTGCCTCTCTAGGTAAGAAATTGACTGATTATGTGCCATTTCTCCCTTCCCTTCATAACTTACAGGCAGTGTCTTCAGGCCCTCTTTGGTGGTATATTTTGAGTTTTCAATGCTTTTTGGACCTATATGTCTTCATTTTTCATAACTAGACCCTTCAGAAACTGAATCAAGCCTTCTTCCTTTGGAGGGATTGTGACTAATAAAGCCAAAGTCTGAACACCAAATCAGATGGGCAATACAACAAGTGGAAAAATCACTGGATAAAAATCTACCAAACTGGAGGGAACTATTGAATTTGATCAATATGGTAAAGACATGTTCAGGCTTACATCTTTGCACAATCATTGCAACTAGACTGTTTATGTTTCAGAAAAAGTAAGAGAATTTATTAAATCTAGAATTTCATAGAAAATTTAGCCCTTCAGAAAAAAAGCTTTGATCACAAAGAACCAAAATAAAATTTGATGTTTCTTACAAATTTCTTTTTTTGGTTGGCGGGGGAAGCATTTAAAGTTCAATAGAAATAAGATGAAAATGTTTCAAAGAAACTTCTGCTTTTGGGTATCAATTATATCACAGTTACCAATGAACTTCAAAATTAAAAATAACCTTGAAACAAATAGCAACATTAAACTTCAAAAAATGTAGAGAAAGCTATGAACCTATTGAAATGCTTTGTTTCAAATTAGAAAACACCTTCCAAGTAAATTTAATAGAAATTTATACTTTCTTTTAAAAAGTTCAATTTTATCAAAATGCTGTTTCCTGACAGCTGCAGTTATAACTTATATTTAGAAGCTTCCAAAACATTTTAATTTTGAAGTTATTATACAGCTACTTCCAGTGCTAAAAGAGAATATTGTAAACACTGAAGGCTTAAAATAGCCTTTTCAAATCAGGATCAAAAGCTTTAAAATATTGGAATATGGCTGGGAAATTATTTCAAGAGACAAAAAACATTTGGAAAATGTTTGGAAAACATTGCTTTCCATAAATCTATACAAAGAACTGAAGCCTTAAGCATTTGCTAAGGAAAAATACCATCTCACAGCCCCCTAATTATTCAGTTGTGATCTGTTTTGTCTCTTTACTCACACCTAGCATATGAAGCATGGACTCCAGGGCAGAGGTGAGCAGATTTCAGTAAGGGAAGCTGGTGCCTGCTGGACATCCTTTATTTTCTCCAGAAGAGCTGCAAAAGAAGAAAGAGCATAAAAGACAGGGAGCCAAGGCAACCCTGATAACAAGAAATAAATAAATAAGGACTTCTTTATCTCCTCCTTTAATTTTATTTTTTTTAATGTAGAGAACAGTTAAGCTATTTTAAAAGGTATTTTCATACCACCACTCCTTGGAGCTGTAGAACACACAATACCTACGATTACTAAGACATAGTTCATTTCATTAGAGGTATCCAGAAAGCTAATTATCTCCTGAGAACTTGCTATAATTTTAAGGGTTATGCAAAAGATGTTAACTAATCACACAGCTCCCAGATATTTGTAACATGGAGTGTGACTCTGAGGTTGCATTTAAATGAGAGACAGGCATGACTACTGATGTGTTGTTTGTTAGTGCTGCACAGCAAGCAAAATGCTACATTACACAGTGCCAAATTCACAATACTTCATCGGTTATGCTTCAGAGATAACAGAAAGCATACAACACTTAATCAGTGCTCTGTGTTCCACAGGCTATATTAAATAATCATAATAATAATAATAAACTGAGAAGAACTTCAGAAAAAATAGACTACAAAATTAATTACAAATTGCAAATATGATGCAACACAAATGAACACAAACAAGAAAAACAAAATGTTTATTTTTCTATCAAATACTCACCCTATTTGGAAAACTCAGGCTCCTTGGTAAACTTAAAGTCACAGGTCAGGCCTTCTGTGTTGACTCAAAGTGATACAAATTTGAGGATGTCCAAATATGAAACATAAAACTCAGAACATATTCTCAATTTAGAATTGCTACTTTTTAATATATACTGAAACCAAAAGTGCTGTAGACAAGTATCAGACTTTCTGTCTATTTTCAGAAATGGAAAATACAGCTTAATGAATCTGAAAACAATAGCATTGACTTCTTTGGAAACTACCAATAATGTTATTGGGTGTTTTTTTCCCCCCTGTAAATAGTTGCAAGGACAAGCAGCTAATCATTTTATGGCAAATCCTCTCTTTTAAAAGTTGTAATTTAATGCAATCAGTCAACAGTCAAATATGAACTTGCATGTATTTTAAAGTACAGATAAGATATTAATATAGTTATAAATTTATATCTATTGTATATATATATATCTATAAAGACAACAACAGCAACAAAATATAGAGAATAATAGTATATCATTCTGGCAAGAGTTAACATTTACATCTTATTCATAACTTGAACAAAATTACAATAGATAAAAATGATAGATAACTCTATACTTCTGACATGTGAATTATTTAATTAATTGTTCCTATTTTATGCTACAACACTAAGCATATTGAAGTAGGTCCATACATATTTCAATAGGTGCATCTTTTCAATTTAGGGCTATGTCATCATCAGCCTAAATTAGAGACTAGATAATTAATATTTAACTTCTATTAAAGCATCTTAAAATGTATAGTCTTAACCACTGTCCTTCATTAAAGTCAGCCACATGAAAATCTATTTGTAAATTTCCACTTAATTTTAAACCAAATGAAGCACCAATACAACTTCAGATGGCTAATAAATGGCAAAAATCAAAAGAATCTAGGGTTTTTCCATGTTGCAGAATTTATTTCCTTCTGATCAGAGAGTTGAGGGGAAAGAGAGGGAACTCAAGACGAACTAGAAGAAAATCTACAGAGATTTATTTTCAGGGCATATCTAACAACTGATGTGGATTTTCAGTTTAAGTTTAGTGGAAAGAAAATTAAAAAAAAGGCAAAAACATTCCAGGAAGCTGTGGTATTTGCCATAGAAATCAAATCTTGCCTTGAAGCAAGAAGCAGCTGTTACTGAGAAATATGGAAATAATTTACCATAAGAGGCAAAGGAATGAAGAAAATAGATTCTAATCTGGTTCATAATAATATTGCATTATTATTTAAAAAGTCAGAAAAACAGAAGAAATGAGCAAAATTGCAAGCTGTCAGAGATAAATGCTGACATTATGGGGAAAAAATCCTAGATCAGTTAGTTAACTAGAAGGTCAGAATGCAGAGTCTCAGGTGTTCAATGAAACCTGCCTTCCAGCTCAGAGGCAGTCTGGTTAAAAGTAGAAAAAAGAGAGTCACAGACATGAAGGATAAAAAAGCTGTTTGCACTCAAATGTAAAACTACAGATCAGAAATGCTGAAAAGCCAAAAAATTTTGGGATCAAAACCAAAATCCCATAATTAACAATTCCTATTTAAGAATTGTGCTTACTTAACCCAGATTTCTAATCTGTCTTTAAAAAGTGAGCTGGAGAAGCTCAGGTAGCCAAAATAAAAAGGATGAATTAATCAGTGGTTTGTATTTCATTATGGCCAAGAATGGTATCCCATATCAGGAAAAGGACTTTAATTTTCACAGTCTTAGACACTAGACAAAAAAAAAAAACAAAAACAAAAAAACCACCAAAACAAAACAAAAAAAAACCCCACCACACAGAAATAAACTCTTATTCAATGTCAATATGTTTTTGCCAGCTCTAGGACTCCATTCGAAAAAGTCATTTTGGGGAATAATTAACTTTAAACCCGCCTCTCCCCAAAACAGAGATTTTCAGTATGTTATTTAAAGTCCACAGGCCAAATTGTCTATCAATTAACTCTGACTTCAGAGAATCAGCAAAAATGCAGCTGCAAAGAGTAAAACTTTGCTAGGATGAAAATGTCTTTCCGGCTATGTAGTTTTGAAAGAGCCTAGCCTTTTAAGGTCCCAGTTTTGAGAATAGACAATAAACTCTACATTTCTGCTGCTAACCCGTCTATACTACTGTGATGTTTAAGTACTTTCTAAAACTCACCCATGTTATTGAGATTTAAGTACAGTTAAACAATTTCATTAGTAAGGACCTCTATATGCATACAAGAGTTTCTTATGATTTAGTTGTGATGACTTCACAATCCATTTTCAAAGTTTTCCATGAGGAGCCATTAAGTTCAAAAAGAAAACCAGAACAAACCAAAACAGTGTTATTTACTTAAAACTTCTGTAATTTTTGCTTCCCTGCAATTTTTCCTGACCTTATTCAGAAACCTAATCTAAGTGATCACATCATGTCTGAGTCTACCTGTATCTTACATAATTTGCCTGAAAACCTTTGTTTTATGATGTCTTCAGTTCTGTATTATATCCTTTTATTTGTGCATTCCTTTTGATCATTTTATCTCAGTTCTTTGTATATATTAAAATAACAGCTGATGTACATATATGAATTTGAATGTCATACTAAAGTGAATATAGAAGATGGAGTAAGACAGAGATTAAAAATGCATGTGCAAGAGATGAGATTGGAAAGGTTCAATGGGACAGTTCAGTGTGTAAAAGATGCTCAGAATTTTGGATATTACCTTAATTTTATTCTGAAAACATTTAAATCTCATTTTCAGAAAGAGCTCAAGCTCAGCAAGGCCTCTAATGGGATTATCACTTCTTAATTCCCTTTAAAAAAATTTAGAACTGAGTTGAAATTAAACTGTGGGTGACAGTTCAAATGTGTAATTTTCATTTGGGATGTCTACGGTAATTTAATTAAATGGTCACACTAGTGATAACTCAAAGGCTTAACTGTTATCTTAAAAAGTAAAGTTGATGTCCACTGAGAAACTGCTTTAACACAGCATCAGGAGAGCTTAAAATGGCAAACAACCAGAGCAACTGACTGGCAAAAGGGTATCCACATTTGTTAGATTCCTGAAAAGAGTGGTAGGGACTAATAAGGAACATCAAGAAAAACATATGACAAGTTTGAGTGACATTCCACATTTGGGTGGCTAAGGAGCAAAGCTGTAAGGAAAACAAAGTGATTGCCTGGAGTGCAAAGATCCTGTCAACATAAAAATAATTTAAACTATTTTAGTCTTCTAATTCATACTGAAGACTCTGTCACTGTGATGTAACTGAACTCTTTAAAATCAAATCAATCAATCTTTGTGGAAGAGCAAGAAGCAGAAAATAGGAACTTGACAGCCCAATGTACCTTTGCCCTGATGTTAACTTGTCAACACTTATAACCCCAGAAGGATAAGTCAAACAATTTATAGATTATTCTTAACAGTAGTGACAGCTGCTGTCCTTTTTCTCTCAACGCATGCAAAACTCACTGGCTTAGTTTCATTATTATTTTTTGGTGGGTTTTTTTTGTTTTGTTTTGTTTTTGTTATTATTATGAATACATTTAAAAATGTCTCCCTAACTTAATCTTCAAGAGATATATAAAACTGTTGTAAATCCAAAAATAAACAACTATTATTTTGAATCTTTGGGACTGGTTTCATTCCACCACCAGCAGAAAAAGAAAAATCTTATTAGCAGAGATGTCTGTGAACAGAAGAGCAATCCTGCTCTGGGGTCCACAGCTTCCCAGAACTGTGATTATAGCTAAACAGAAATTATATCCAATGAACTGAAAAGCCTTCTGTACTATGGAAACTTCAGAAGAACCTGAAAAACAATCATAAACCACTCCATTATTCAATGCAGGTGTGATGCTGCTGACAGTTCTGCTTTGGAAGTGATGTCCTTCCTGGCCACTACTCACTGGAAGAGACATGAAACAAATCAAACTATTCTTTGTTCCTTTTCCAGAACTCAGAAAACACTGCACAATAAACATAAAATGTTACCTTATTTTGATAAAACAAAATCCTTCAGTAGCTTTTGATGAATTCTGATGTATTTCAAAGTCAAGAGTTAACTGGAAAAAACCACAAACACAGCTTGGCCCACTGCAGCATGAATGAAGGATGGAGCTGAGGGTCTTATTGCCTCACAAATCTTTCAGCATTGTTTGCTGAGTGGGTTGCAGACTGAAAAGCAAGGAAGTTGATCAGTTCCCAAAGACTAGGGCCTTTCAAATCTTCCAGGACCTTTCAGGTCCTCTGGAAGCTCAGTAAAACCTTCAGGAGTATAACCTGGAGAATTTGCCTCACTTCTCTTCCTGCAGACTGCAGTCTGAAGGCTTTGGTCATTTCAGACTGCTTCGTGGATCTGTTTTCATTTTGGTGAGTTGCTGCTGTGAGCAAAAGGTTTACAGTTTGGCCAGTGGCATATGTAAGGGGGATATTTTAAAAAAAACTCAGAAAAAGCATTATGAATTACATTGTTATGTCTTTGGAGGTAGAATAGATAAGGCAATTGAAGGAGAGAGAGTCTAGGCATGTTATAGTACGGTATCACTTGGAAGCAGGGCCAGAATTTTACAATGTCTAAACAATTTGTTGAGAAGGCTGGCAAGAAATGTGAAAAGAGACAAATTTGGAAGGATAATTACAGAGGATCAAGATGAAATACTAGCTGTCAGGCAGCATTAGCAGATGCCATGAATATTACTCTGAACAGACAAAAAGAAAAAGTGTGTGGAGAGAACCCCAACTCCTCAGACTAAGACAGGGATAGAATTATAAGGAATATAAAATACAGTGACTATTGGTGCAGTTCTTTTCTCTCTTTGCAGAAGACAGAAAAGAAAGCTGTATGTGTCATCTGCAGGCAAGAGGTTATGTAATTATCCAAACATACCTGAATTGCTAGTCTAGAAAATGCACTGAATGTCTAACCTAGGATTTTTCAGCTGATTTTCAGTAGCAGGACAATGTATTTCCCTAGAGATAGTTAACTTCTTAGTGACTGTATCCCCCTCTACTCCCTGTACCTTCCAATTAAATCCCAGGCTGTACTAAGATAATGGAGTTAGAAGAAAACAGGTGTCATTCAGTATGGAGAAATAATTTGCTTGCCATTATCTGCAAACACTGAATGGGGAAAAATATATCATAAATGCTCTTGCTCCCACATGAGTGTCATATTGTTCTATAGAATGGGACAAACAGAAGGACATGCTGCATGGCTAATATGAGACAAACCAGGTGGATCTGAGGTCATATGCACCACACAGCTTTGCTTTCTGGAACTGCCAGGATTTCTGTCTCCTGCTCCAACTCACCATTGTCTCACACATTACTCATGTGCAATGTTGCTACCTCTTTCACTTTTTCAGAGGTAAGAGGTTACCTAAAAGTATGTTTGAGGGCAAATAACAAATATGGACATCAGCGCATTCCTAATGGCCACAATATTCTGCAGAATAACATTGGAAAATTCCTTTATTGCTTACTTTCAAAAAATAGAAAGCAATCCAGTAATAAATATTTGACAGAAAAACATAGAAAACAAATACACACAATTTCTTGGTATGGGATTAGACAAATGAAATGTTGCAAACATATATGGTTCATTTTTCAGGTCAAAACACTTATGCATGATGTCTGGTATAATTAAGATTGCGAAGACTTAAAGATCTTTCTACACATTACATGTTTTCAGCTATTCAGAATGGTGTCTTTATTGGCTGTTTTATGTGAGTGCTGAATAGCAGTCCCTTTCTGTAGCTTTTTTTTTCTACAGCAACTACTGAAGCCTTCATCTACACTGCACAAATTATCCTTAGCAGCAGGTATGCAGCAATCAGCAAGGTGTAGCTGGCAATAGGTCTATTTTCATTAGAAGATGGAGAGAGCTGAGGGACATGATATTTGTCCAACATAGTCAGGGAGGAACCTATTAGGAAAATCAGCTCCGGAGAATTGTAGCCTTGCTGAGGATACATTGAAAGAGGGAATATGGGAAAGGGTGTGGTTGGTTTGTTTGTCTTTTTCTTACTTTTTCTCACTATGATAACAGAAAGACAAAAGTAAGAAATTTAAATCCTTTAAAAACTTCCTATGGTGCCATAAACACCATATAATTCTCCTGTTCTTGAGTACTCTGAGCATTTCTGAGTACACGTCTGTGAAACGATTTCACAGCGACTCGTTAGTGGAGCTGTTACCAATAAACTTGGGAGGAGGAAAGCATGAGGATTTTGGAGATAAAAGAGAATCACAGTAATGGAGTTATATCATGCTGGATACATTTTTCAAGCAATGGTAGAATAAAACAGGGACGGGGGGAAATGAACAAAGTCATAATGACCTAACTTTAGGTATCAGATTGAGATACACAAATTCAGAAACCAAATGTCCCAGAGTGTCCCTTGAAGGAGTTCTTAATTATCCTTTGAAGGTGACTCTTTCCTCCTGAACTGCAATGGCAGGAATTTTTCCCATTATATCGTCGTATTTCTTGTTCCAGTTCTCCTTTGAGTAATCACTATGTTACCTTCCTTCAGAAATCATGACTGTTGTATGCTTTAAAGTATTTACTGAATGTTTAAAAAGGAAATATTTTTTCTAGAACTATAAATACAAAGAACTCCTTTAAGCAAATGAATGCCCAGCAGGCTGTATTTTCTTTCCTTTTTAAATAATACATTTGGTTGCTACTGGCCTTGGAACTAAACTTCCTAATTTATTATAACATAGGAATAAATGCATCTTGTTAAGTTCCAGAGTAATAACTCATTTTTTTTCACAGATAGTGGAGCAAAATTACTAATATAGTAAACACTGTAAACTCAGTCTCTAATATAGGCTACAGTATTTAGCTAAAAGTATTAAATATACAGGTATCTTAATAAAGTCTTGTATATGTATATCTTAAACATAATCCTGTTAAGGACATTAATATTTATGTACATTTATCTGAACAAAATCCCTGGAATGTAGTGAACAGATGCCTTTGTCAGATATGAGGAAAATAAATATCAGATTGCTTGTTCAAGAAGACTGTAGTACAGCAGGATATGGAACCCTTCTCTTCTGGGTCCTAGGTTAGTATCTGAACCCCAGGAGAAGTCCACCTCTGTCATCTGTAAATGAAAATGGAAAGGAAAGCATGTTAGGACTCATCTCTTCACATACCATCCACCACTCATAACTTAAGCAAGAAGACCCTGTTAAGACTTCTCAAGAAATAGATTTTAGAACTAGTTGTGTAATAAATGTAGATTTTAATGTAGCTGTATTATATCCCTTACCCTTTATCAATCCCTCTAAATTCCGTTAGCATGTTTAGTCTTCTTTCCAAGTAGAATTGTAGAAAAACACCCTAAGGTCTGGATCAGAAGATATCACACAGAACAGCGACCTTCAAGCCCGGAACTTTGGAGGAACTCCAAGGACTAGATGTGCTTTGAAGAAGATGAAGATGAGGAAGAAGGGGTCCCAAACATCCCTAGACCCAATTCCCAAAAGAGCTTGTTTGGGGGCAGAATGGGGCAGAACCAGGGGTGGACAGATCTGGGATTGGATGGACCTTACTATAAAATTATAGAACCACTGTCTGCACAGGGGTGCATAGTATGTGTTCCTCTAGGCCTGTGGACTCATTAAAGGACCTGCTTTCTTTTTTCTTATCTTATACACTAAATTGTCTTGGAGTCTTTTTTCTCTGTGCTCTTTTTAGGCAACAATTTTAGAAACTTTTTGGAAACATTTTGGAAGTTTTCTCTTGTGACCTTTTTTGTGGGATATGGAATTGCAGGTCTTTCCTTTGTACCTAACAGTTAACTGAGACATATGAAGCATATGAACACTGTATGGACAAGTCATGTTTCAGCAAAACCATTTTTCTAAGGATTTTAAATTAAAGTCTAAAGGCTAGAAAATGTAATGGTTAGATCTTAAGCAAATGCATAAGATACTAACATCACTTCAGAAAAAGTCAAATGGAGTACATCTCCCCGTAGAAAGCATAGTATGGCTACACATTTAATAGAGGAAGAGACATGGAGAAGAGCTGTAAAGCTAGGGTGGGGAAAGGGGGAAAGAAAAATAATATGGAAGAAAAGAACCAACACCTTTCTTATCTCCATGGAAAATCTCCAAGTTGACTTATAGAATCATAAAATCATAGA
>VYXB01001442.1:5088-31291 GCA_013397135.1 Pachyramphus minor
GCTCGGCTGCCCGGCCGCCCGGGGCCGGCGGCGGCGGCGGGGGGTCTCGCCGCCGCTCGGGGTGGCCGGTGCGACCGAGCCCGCGCCCGGTGTGTGTTCCTCTGCACGTACCGAGGGCACACACCGGTGCCAGTGTGTTTATGTGAGCACAGAACGTACGTTATCATCCTGCTAAATGCGAGCCCGTGCAAGTCACTGGGATTTAAGAAAGGCTCGTGCCTGGTACAAAAGGCAGGCAGTCACAGGGAAGACTCCTTTGAAACCATCAGAGGGAGAAAATGGTTAGGAACACAGACAATAAAATCAGGTTTAAACCAGCTCCTTTATCTAAAGTTAGTTTCATTCTGTAGCGAAACAGTTCAGTGAAAGGATAGCATTGTGAAATGAGAGGTTTCCTTACATCCCCTTTCAGGAGAGCAAGCCCGTATCACAATGGAAGCAGGAAGAATTGCTGGCAGATCCAGAGTTGATCTATTCTAAATACCAGTGTTGAACTGTATCTAAGGGAAAACGCGGGAGATAATTCAGGATGCAGAAGGTCTATTTATAGAAGGACTATACAAACTGTAGGGTATATACACAAAGTTGAATTAAATATGCATGATTAGGAAAGGCGTTTCGAAGGAGAAGGTGTAATCGTTACATAGCATTACAACAGGAACAGATGAGCTTGCAAGACTTTCCAGGGTGAAGATGAGAAGAATTTTTAAGACACATATTCTTCCTGGTGCTCAAGGCTCCTTTCTATTTTCATCTTTTGCGTATTACGTTAGCATTTACATCAGTCAAATTCACCAGCTGAGGATTAGCAGTAGAGGTTAGTCTGAATATGAAATAAAAATGAATATGGGATTTTGCTGCAAATAGCTTTTTCTCACAAGTTTTAAGACTTGAAAAGGCAGAGTTGGCTTAGATTTGACAGTCAGCCATATTTGTGTTTGTTTGTTTTTACCTGAATTACATCCAAAAAAAAAAAGAAGCTTGTAAACTGTTTCTTCTTGCTAAATATAGCAACACAGCCAAAATGGATTTTATCTTCTATACTCTGTTTAAAACAAAGCAGTGAACAGAAAAACTTTAAAACAAAGTGCTGAGATGAGAAGATGGGTTGACTACTGGAAAAATAGTTTTTTATGCCTAGATCAATATGATGCACTCTCAACATCTAGTACGAGGTAAAAGGATCCCTTGTATAATATCAATAGTGGCTCAGCCATAGCTTACTAAAAAGAATCTTTTCCTGGCATCTCAAGGCTTTAATGAGAGTATAAGTAAGCAAAATAAGACTTAACAATGGAACCAGTCAGGTTAAATAGAACAGTGACATCTTCTAGAAGCACGATATACGATCCGGCATCTTTGAAAGAGAGATAGAATGTTTGCTTTATAATTCAGGGGTTGAGAGATGTATTTCAACTTTTATATTTTTGGGGCATTATTGCAGTTCGTTTTTAAGCACAAGCTTATATGTGTCATTTGTTGGCAATATTCTTGGAAGGAACTTTTCCATTGCATATTAAAATCCATATTAAAAGTTCATCACAAAAAAGCTTGTATTGGAAAATCGTGTCTAGAAACTTTATGAAGTCTGTTTTGCATCAATTTCTGAAATAGTCTTCCAGAATATAAGGTTTTATATTAGTAACAAATAAGACTTTGCATTACTAAGGATAATTCCAAAGATACTGAGTGTTCTCCTGAAGTTTTCTGTCTTTTTTTTGTAGTTGTTATAGTACAGGGACTTAATCATTATGCTACATTCTGGACTAGACAAACTTGTAGACTTAAATCTTGAGATCTTTGAAGTGTGGTTGCATAAGCTTACCTGTATTGTCTTGCCATTGTGTGTAAACCTGAGATGAAGCAATATCCATCAATTTCCTGTTCTTTCCATTCTGTGATCTGCATTTTTAGACCAGCAATAAACATTCTACTTCTAGTTCTTTGTTTTTGCCGGAACCTTCCTGAGTATATCTTCTGGAAATTCTCTTTACATCTGTTTCTTAATTAGTAGTCATGAGTAAAGAGCAGCAATTCCTAAGTACTGCAGAGAGGGTATTCAGCCTTGCAAGAGCAGTAATATTCTTGGGCATAACCTGTCCATGCTGAACTGGCAGCATTATTTGTATTAATTATTTCTCATTCTCCAGTTCAGAATTGGATACGTTATTGTGTTACTAATCTGTGTGGTTGGGAAGTGCTTGAAAATCATTTGAAATGTAGTTCATGAATGAAATCCTATGACTAACATGTAAATCTGGGATACTTATTTTAATTTGACCTCGAAATCCTTGCAGTATAGGAGTAACTTGAGAGGTTCATGCTACCTGATTGATGCCATTATTTCAGAGATTTTTCCCTGCAACATTCAGCTGTGGACTTACTACCTGGCACTGTTTCTTTTTCCTGTGTTTTCAAACATGGCAGTACGTTATACAACATACTTTGACAAAATGTATTCTGCATGTATGAATAAGTCAGTGATAGACAAAGCTAAGAGCCAACCTTGTGGCTCTGCTCTTTGTCTTTACACATGCAGGGACAAAAGTACCCCAATGCATCCAGAGCTTCCTGCCAGTATTTTTGGGGAGCTGGACTGAGTGTACTATATTGCTTTTATGCATTTTCTTCTTTTAACTAGAGTAAATCCAGTGGCCACTTCTGTTTTGGTCCGTAGCCACTGGGACTTTTTGACTTACTTTTGTTTCCATGTTTCTGGTTTTTTTTTTGTTTGTTTGTTTGGTTGGTTTTTTGTTTTGTTTTGTTTGGTTGGTTTTTAATTTAAATAATAGAACTCTGGAGTCTGTACAGGTTTGGAAATATGCTGGATTATTTGTGTTAATGCACTGCATGTATATAGCATATACTAAGTGTGTGTGTGTATGGGGATGTTGAATGAGAGATACCAATCTGCACAAGATTGGACAGTGCACTTCTTGGTTTTGAAGATGGTTTTCTTCAATGGAAGAACACTCTGTCAATAGTTGTACATTATTTGGCTGTGAAAACCAATGGAAAAAAACCATCATTCTATTTCAGCTGCATTTTAGCAGAGCCTGTAACATCTCTGAAAATTAAAAGAACGCTGATAAAAGAAAAAAGGCAATCATGGTTTAGTGTTAACAGAACATGTTGTGGTAATTTTAAAAAAGAGTGTATCCTGGGTTTGAAATTTTTCTGACTTTTCTGTTTCCAAGGCGTGTTCATTCACAAAGCTGAGAAAACAGCAGTAAAAATGAAAGTGAAACTGAAGAGACCTATTTTTTGACATCCCAGCAGAAGATAAATGATAGGATAATGAGAAAGACGTAGTTTAATAAAAGCAGGTAATAGACTTAAAAAACCCCTGTTAAACATGATTCTCCTTCTTTCAGAGATTAATGCCTTAATTGGTCATTCAACACAGTAACTTTGAAAACTGTATTCCAACAATAGGCTCGTTTAGCAAAAAAAGCATTTTTTAAACTGGGAAAAAAACATTTTCTCATTGCCCAGAGCAAACCAGCTAAATAGTTATTCATTAGAGCACAATAATGCAAGTTGAAAGCATGCAGAAAATGCTCAAGATATTATTGTCATAGTTTAGAGGAAAAGCTCATGTGAAAATTATAAGTTACAGTTATATCTGTGATGAACTAATGCAGTTTAGTGCTTTATATATAAGATGAGATTTTCAAAAATACAGTTATGTTCAGGAGAAAATGTCAGTAGTTCTAGCAATGTGTTCTGAAGGAAGAGGGCAGGGAGTTCTTAGCTGGTCAAATGCTCATGTGGTCTAAGCAGAAATGTAAAAGTGCAGGGTTTGCATTGGAATGAGAATGGGGTCATCCACCCTTTGTACTCATCATCAGGGAAGCAGAACCTTCTTCCAGAGAGACCATAGGAAATCAATGAGTACACTTTGCTAGTGTAGAGATAAATGTGTACTGCAGAAGGGTATTAAATATAAAAGGGCAGCAGTAAAATGATTTACTACATGAAGCAGTAGAACTTTCTTTTGGTCACCTAAAAGGCAATTTTCATTTTTTGATAACATAATTGTATTTTTTTAATACTAATAACTGAAAAAGGCTGGCAGATCAGCTCTTTTACAGGGATTTGAGCCCTAATGTAATAGAATAATGTAAGCTAGGAGAGCTTTGTTTACAAATGTCAGCTTATTTACAAATATATACATGTTTTTTTTAACATATTATCTGGCATTTATAATTTAGACTGTAATGATCTGATCTGACTTAGCAAAAGTTAATGGGGTTTTTAGTGTTTTTTCCTGAAGTGGTGTGGATGCCTGTGATCCTGTTTGTCTCGCCATGACCAGAAGGTATCACTGAGGGATACCAGAACAACGGATGCACATAGGAGAGAACCTGATGTACGTTTAGGTGTAGAGGCTTAATGAAATGTGGAAGAGCAGGTGCACAGTCCTAATGTGTTGGTGGTTTTTTAAATTTCCTGTGATGTGTCTGTTTGCTGTGTGAGCAAATCTCCATGTACATTTAAAACTTATAGGACTGTGAAATTGCTGAAAAGGACAGAAACCAAATAATTCTACAATTTTTTTTTGTCTTAGACCCTCTGTTCTCTACAAGTGGCAGTTAAGATTCTCCTTCTGCTACAAAGCTGTGCATTACTACCTTGTCTCTAAAGGTAAAATTAAGGTGAAGAGAGATTAATAGCAGAGCAACCCTTGCTCTGGATAGAGCACTTGTGACACTGTGGTGCTAATTTTGGATGGAGAAGTTGGGTATTTGCGCTTCCGTATGAACTCACTGTGACACAAAATGATGAGAGGTGTGCCTAGACTAGCACATTTTTTGGAGGCAGAAGTGTGTTGTGTTCATCCCAACTCTGCTGTACTTTGGTTAGTGTTGTAGGTTGCTCTTATTGCAGATGAACAGAATTCCTTTTGGATAAAGCTGGACTGTGAGATGTGTTCCAGGAGTTCCCCTAGTGCATTTGAGCTAGGATTGATTATCAACTAATGAGATGAGACCAGAGCTAGGATGGAGTTAAATAATCAGCCATACTCTGAAGTGCGTGGTACAAAGCGTGTCATGTAGATGTTGGATCCTCAGCACCAGCTGTCTGTCTCTTCCAGTCTTATTGATCCACATTGCTTGCTTGTGTAGACAGCCCCTGCATACAGTCAGGTTTACCTAGCAGAGGGCACATGGAAGCCCATATTTGGGAAGCTGTTTGGAGACTCGTGGGTAGAATGGGTCACTTGACATTCATCCTTATGTTGCAATCATAAGGCCATTATTCTTTCCCTCAAAAAGGGGTGGTTTGTGTTGGCATGAAGAGGAAAGGTTCGTTTGATCACTTGTAATGTAACACATGAGTGAGTAAGAGGCACTGGTACTTCGGCTTGCAAAAGCCCTCCACGTTTTTAACCCATTTTATTATTTGCCAGAGCAATTTAGTTCCTAATGTTAACAATGAGTGATTATGATTCTGTACTTCCGTTTACAGCATAAATTAGCATTTTGTTTTCCATTACAGCTTTTGAATGGGGAATTATAATGTATAATTTGCTGCAAATAGATGTTATCATCTCTTTGGATATGAACAACCACATAAACTTGAGCAAATGATAAAAACGGAATCAATTACTTCTCAAATGGAAGTAGTTTACAAACCTTCACAAACAAAATGGCAATAGTTGCTGGTTATTGTAACAAATAATTAGGGTTTTTTTTAAACAACATTTATTGAATTCTATTGACAATTTAGTAATTGCTTATAGAATATTTAATCACCCCCCTCACAAAATACATGCCACACAGTATATGCATTTTTTAAATTGCAGATTGCCTCTGTAGTCCTTGTTTGAAGTTTTATTCATGTATAATCACCTGTACAAATGTTCTAGAAGGGGAGCACTGAGCACAAATCATGCCGATGATGATTAGAGAGCTTCACAATATTCTGGAATTAGTAGATTAGGATTGAAATTGTAGAGGAGAGAAGAATGAAAAGTATGTGTTGTAGGCTGTATCCAAAGCCTGCTGAAGGTGATGTGGATTTTTCTGCTGGTTTTGAACTTGTGATCTACGTCCTGGTTATTAGAAGGATAAAGAAGAGACAAGACGTTATTACAGGTGCTTGAATGAGTGAATGCTGTAAGTCTTTACTGTAGGGGAAGATAATAACTTGTACTTTAATGAGTTTACTAGTTTGAATTTCCCGAAACAAGTTTTCACTCTCACTAGCTGCAATATGTTTCTGTAATATACAGAGTTGTTCATGCTTGGAAAAATACCACTCCACAGCCAAAATTAATGTGAGAAGCAGTCCAGAATCACTCTCATTCTCTTCCCATTGCAGGCTTTCTTCATATCAGTAAAGGACATAATACAAGCATTATTTTCAAGCCCTTCCTTTCAAAGAGACTGTCTAAATCCTGATGATTTTCTACATAATGTTTTGCATATATGTTTATTTCTGATCCCCGAAAGCTCTGATTGTAAAGTCACCACCTACATCATCTCCTGTCAACCTGAATTCATCAGCCTTTTTCTCACAGTTGTCCCTGGTAACCCCATTGTATCCATCCATTTTGTATGCAGTATAAGTCCTGATTGTACATACTGTCTTGATTGCCCCTAGTCTTTGTCTTACCCTTATGTAAAAATACAAATTAAAGCCCATACTTTGCCTCATAAAATGCTTTAGTTTTTAGACTTCTTGTTGTCCTTTTAAAGCCTTTACATAATTTAGTTGTTTGCTGTTTACTGTTACCACCACCTCTTTTTGTTTATGACTGATGTTAGATTTGATGCTTGCTGGGTTGCTTCTCTCAGTAAGCAGTTTTTTTGCTATCCCCACACTTTCCCCTTTGACTTTGCAAAGTCATGAGCCCATTGAGGAAGATTATGTAGGCTTTCATCAATGGTGTCTTGAAAGCCATTGTTGCCTAATTATTAAAAATGGATAATCGGATTTTGTGCTTGGAAAACTATGGAACAAAGTGACCAAAACCTGGCATCACCCTGGTGCATTTCACTCTGTTCATCTGTTGCTTGTTTCTTTAGGATGGTGTCTGCTGCCATACTTGGATCAGTCTGTAAATCAGATAAACAATAGCTTTTGATTCTTATAATAATTGAAAAAAGACTAATGATGTATTTTCTCATTTGCTCCAGTCTACCAAACACTGAAGTAATTGAGGGGGGGAAAAATACCAGATAGAATGGGAATAGCATAACTTGCAATTCAGGGTGCTGTGTTCAGCCTTAGAGCCTTCTTTTGAGAACATGGAGCTGATTGTTTAGGATGGAGCTTTCTCATAATTTTATTTTTGAGGCAGCTGTGGGTTGTGAAAATTTACTTGTTTTCTCAATTTGACTATAAGTCTGTTTGTTTGTTTGGCTTTTTTTTTCTGTTTCTTTCTGAACAATATGTCTTGGGCTGGAGCAGAAGGGGAGTGTTATCACACTGCCTATTTGCAGTGAACTTTTTTGAAGTTTAGCACAGGCGTCTGGTGTAATGATTCCTGAAGGGCTGCTGGAACTTGATTTTAGAAATGTTTGCATGGCTTCATAAAACATATCCACAGTCATCACAGGCTTCTTGGACTGAGCAATTCACAATGCTAGAGGTTTATTTGGTTTGTAAAAACTCAAAAACTCACTCCAATATCTTCAAACTCACTTCAAACATTTGTTTTCTTTTTTTAATTATTTTTTAAAGTCCAGCAGCACATTGTGACTTGAAGTATCTGCTTGACTTTGACTTTTTGTTCTGGAAGCTTATTTTATCTGCCTGCTACCTCTCTATGCTCATAGTTTTCTTAGGCCTTGATCCAGCAGACCACTTAATTGCCCAACTGTAAACAGGGGAAGTCAAGGGAACTGCTTACAGGTTTAAAATGAATGTGTGGTGTATTGAATTGTGGCCTTAAACAGCTGTATCTTAAGGACAGAGAACTTGGCTTCCATCTTGTTTGTCAAGTACTTGCTATTCTTCCAGTGCATTAGAAGTATTGAAGGTAATTAGGGCAGTTGGAGCAAGAAAGCAGTGAGGAGATCAAGGAGCCCTGGTGATGGTAAAGGAAACCTGCCAGTTGTTCACTGGCAGTTCAGTCTCTTTGTTTGTTGAATGGATTTGCATATATAAGATGATTCCTCTTCTCCCAAGCAAAAACCTGTGAATAGGTAATGCTCTAAAATGCAAAATTATGTGCAGTGACAGAAAGCTATGTATGAAATGTACTTGAGGATAGGAAATTCCTTGGATGGTAAACAAAGTTTAAAAAAAGAAGGAAAAATATGGCTGAAAATATGTGATGGTAAGAAAAAAGATTGTAAGTCGGACGTGCAAACACTTAAATATTTAGCCATGTGAAACAATGAGTTGAATGAACTACTGACCGAATAAATTAGCAAAACAAAGGTAAGGTTGCACTTCTAGCCGTTTTTTATTTTCATCCAAAAGACTGTTAATTGCTGGAGGATTAAAATAATTCATGTTCAAGGATAGAAAGTGGTAACAATGTGCAGAGCTTGGATGCTCCAGCTATACAAGAAACAGTGAAAGGAATACTTTTCTCTCTGTGTGATGTCAAAGCCAAAAGAGGGGTGGGGGGAGAACGAGGGCATCGTGGCTCTTTGATGTCACTTTCAGAATAAAAATAATGCTGCAAAAGAAACAGCATAATCTTTTTCTATTTATCTAAGTCCTTTTTTTTTTTTTCCTAAAGAATTAGGGTAGCATTGTTAATTGATTTTTCTGACACTCATAATAACAGTTGTATTAAAAAATAATTTACAAAGGATTTTTTTTTTTCCAGAAGCTGAGCCCTGCAGAATCTGTTAGAGGAAAGTGGGTAGAGAGTGGATTATTGTACATCACTGTTCTCACATAATTATAATCTGCTTGATTGGTAAAATGCATGTTGTGCTTTTGCATTGTCCATTTTCAACGAGTGGTGTCTTTCCAATAAGACTTGCTGGTTTAGTAGTAATAGCATCAGTATCTCTCATGCCCTTTCAGTATAAATAAAGGTTGTCCTAACAGCTGCTCAGATTGTGCTGGCATAGTAGCCATCTTTGCTGGAGTGTCAGTTTTTGGCTAGAGTATTTTAACACACTGGGGCTTTTCTCTGGTTACGAATGGTTGAATCATTTCCAGCTGTGAAAACAGATGTGTGGCTTTTTTGGGAAGTAAAGTTAATTAAGGGAGGCTTATGAATTGATTCCTTTTTTTTTTTTTTTATGGTGGGGTTAGAGGATGCCTTTAGAAAAGAAATAGGTTTTTTTAATGAGTGTGAATCTGGACAGACCAATGCAAACAGCATTATAAGGAAAATTTTGGGCATATCCATGACAAAAGAAACCTTTCCATTGCATAATAATTTTTAAAACCATGATAAAAACGAAAAGAAGAAATACTATTTACATGGATAACTAATACAGTTGAGACAAAAATGGCAAATAAAAAGGACTAGTTAATTTTGGTGCATATTGTGTATTAATATTGTTGTTTGGCTGTTTTGTAAGGCAGCTCACAGTCATTTTAGATCTGTTTGGGCCAACACTTCACAGACATCTCATTAAATTTTTTGTTTTCTTCATCTTTGACTTCTGTCTTTGAAAGGAATTCTCTAGGTGAAAACTGGAAAATATTTGCCATATTTCAAGCATTCTATTCCCTTTTGTGTTTAGAATAGTGATTTGTACCTTTAACATTGATGTCTGTCTATTTTTAAGTCTGTTGGTAGGCACAACCCAGTTTTGTGGAAAAGGGAGCTTTTCATGTGAAGAAACTCAGTTTTGTGATTTCCTTTTTATGCTTCTTGTTCTTGATTGTTGCATAAAATAAATGGCAAGGGATGGAAAAAACAAAACAGCAATTGCTGTTAAAATGAAATAAAAAAATAAATTTTATAAATTACTAGAATTGCTGTCAAAAATTAAGCAAACTTGTTTAATTTTTGCTTCCTCTTGTTGAAAATAAGTGTGATATGGAAATCTATTCATTAGAACATCCTGTAGCAAGGATGTTGTCCCTGGGCACATGCTGGGGCTGCACAATTTATGGAGCACTGAAACCCCAGATGTACAGAAGTGTCTGTAGGATTATCGGTAAACCTTTATCTCTGAATGAACTATAAACTTACTGAGCAGCATTCAACTTTTCTAAGACTACTGCAACTGTAAAGTAACAAAGCAAACAGGAAAAAAATAGATTGTTTGAATGCATATTTTGCATTTTTTTCCCCTTGTGAAAAAATGAATATTTGGAAAGGTCACAGAGAGACTTATAAAAAAATTATACTTTTGGAGATCACAAACATGTATCCATCAAATGACTGACCTTCTCCTCTCCCATGAGTAGGTTGACCTATAGAACTTACTTGGTGCTTTGGGCCATTCTCTTAGAGAGCTTTGATGAACAGCTCTGCATGTTTAGAAGAATGTGTTGCTGATGTGGGATTTGCAGAGAATGAGGAGATGATGTATTTCTCCTATTTTAAATGTCCAGGAAGTGGGACAGTGGTTTTAGGTCGTTTTTGTAAGGGGCACTGTCCATTATTTAAGCAGAGTGACTGTCTACCTTTGGATTAGTAGTTGCTCTGGATGAAGAATGGATGTGGCAGTGCTACCTGCAGTGTGAGTCTCTAAGGCTTTAACATGTTAGATTCCTGGTTTTGGATATAATTTTGCCAGATATTAACTACATGAACTGGATTTTGCCACAGTTGTATGTCTCAAGTTAGGGTTTGTGTTTGGTTAGTTTTGTTTCTTTGTGGTTTTTTTTTTCATGCAGGTATCAATAAACATGATTTTGCTGTCTTCAGGAATGTTATTAGATTAAAAAAAAAGTGTAAAATTTCATGTATAATTATAATAATGTATATAATAAATGTATAATTAAATCTTGTTGCTAGGGAGGGCAGTATAAAGTGTAGAACTGGGGTTTTTTAGTAGAAGATGTGTTATTTTTATTTTTTCTTGGTGAAGAATTATGAAGTATAAGACAAAAAGCAAACAAGAGAATAAAAGGACTGGCATATTGAGAATATTTTATAAAAATATTAATTCTTTTGTAGTTTAGAAGATGTAAAGCAAAGTGGCAGCAAAAGTCAAAGCTGTATTTGATTAGAAATCAAAAGGTTATTAATAGTGCTGATTACTTCAGCTTAGTTATATCAGCTCTAGTATTACTCTTATTTGTTTGCAACACTAATCAAGCTCACTGTAAGCCCTTATCTTTGACCAGCCAGAAGAAATCATAAAAGGAAATAATTGTTTAGTGAGAAAGTCTTTGATAACAGCATGACTCTTGTGTGGGAGACAAGGAGATAACACTGTCTGAATGAAATGATATAACCAAGGTAACTAAGGTGATAAATTCTTAAACTGTCCTGTCCTCAGCAGTAAAATATACAGCAAATTAAAGGTGTCTTTTCAGGAATCATTTTAAGAACTGATTGTATTTGTAATTTGCCTGTTTCACATTTGCATGTGCAGAGGAAATGGAGGAGATTTGGTGTTGGGAATAATACGATTTTGTTAATCCACAAATTTAGCCACAGAGTTTGACCAGATGATTCAGCCCCTACTTACTCTCCAGTTATCTCTCTGTTGAATTGAAAACTGTGATTGGTGTTTGAATTTTGACCAAAATATTTTCCAAAATTTAAATATTTTTCTGAAGGAAGGCATCAAGCATTCAGTAAAGCTTTTGCTACTTACTGTACTGGTTGATCATTCTCATTGTTTGCTTCCTTTAGAAAGTCCTGTTTTTCATTAGAGTTGTTCAGAATTAATTTTCTAGGCAAAGGTTCTCTTTATGACTTGACCTCGTAGTTTGGGAAGCCATTCAGTATCTTTTTGTTTCTTCCTCTGAAAAATATGTTTACTCAAGACACCAGTGTGTCTTCTTTTTTTAAGCTAATCAGAGTGACCTCTTTAAGACTCTTACCGGAGGACATTTTTTGCAGACTTAAGTACGTTTGCATAACCTCTCTGTTTTCCTTCCAGTTTTTTGATTTCCTTTTAGGAAAATCAGATGCCAGAAGCATGAGATGGTATTTCAGTATTGGTCTCTACAACACTGTCAGTACTACAGAGAAGAATTTACTTACCTGCTTCTCTTCATTAAATTCAAGGTTCAAATTAATTCTTTTTGCTGCAATATGTAAGAGTTCACATTGAGTAACTTGTGCACTTCAATACTTGTTGTTTTAACTGAGTCGTGATTATCCAGGTTATAGTCTCCCATCCTGTACATATGTTACATTTTCTGTTCATTGATCTGCACCTTAGTACTTTATTTTATCCAAACAGGCTCCAGAGCAAGCAGGCAAGCAAGGAGGAGGCAAGTCCATGTATTTTAGCATCAGTCATGGCCCGTAGTGATTTCAGTGTGGTGTAATGTGCAGTCAGGTGTGCTAAGGAAGTTACCATGCCAGTTGTTCACCTTTACCGCCCCTTTGTGTTAGTGTGGCTTTTGTGACAGAAGGCCTTCCATCCAAATTTTCAAGCTTAACTGCACGCTGAATTGCTCCCTAACCTGGTTCTTTCAAAATGACCTAAATTAATATAAACGTTGAAAAAATTCTACTGATACGGATCTTAACAACCACAAGCAAACCTGCCTTAATTTTGAAAGAGCTTGGGTACAGTACAGTAGTGATGTGCTGTCATGCTGGGTGATCATCAGGAAGTGATGATGAGCAGCTAGAGGTCTGTAGGGGTGGTAGCCTGGGTCAGCTGCAGCCTCAAGAGACACTCTGAATTTAGCCTGTTTGCTGTAAAAGCACTAAATTCGGAGAGATACTAAGTAAGTAAGAATTAAGTGCTTTTTCTATGAAAGATTCGAAATGGAAACACAGTGGGAGCTTCTTGGTTTCAATAGGTGTGGATTTTTCCTCTGTAGAGCTATGGATTATGAATGCATCTTTCTTGTAGGTGTGTATTGAGGTGGTGATTTTTTTTCCCCCCACACCTTTCCTAGGAAGTAATGATTTTGAGTGATCAGGTTTTTGAAGGCTCAGCCTCAGACATCGTAAATAGGGTTGACTTTCAACAACTAATTGTTTAGCATTTACTGAATTTTTGGGCTTTTTGAGCAACTAAATCTTGAACAACAAGAATCAGTGTCTGTTGACATGCGTGTCTCTAATGTTTAATGCGTGAAGACAGCTTGCAACCACAGTGCAGGGAAAGCTATGGAAACCTTGCTAGGCTGGATTATGCAGAGAATTGCAAGTAGTCACAGAAATTGATTACTGTAACTGATGTCTCTTTTTAATAATGTATTCTTATGATGTTTGTAAATCACAGGCAGGACCTTGAAGACCTGAATACCTGCTGTATAACTTTTTGAAAACACATCTAGTATGGTCAGTCGCTTATGTAGTTCCACAGTGCAGGGCTCTGAACTTCATGCGTAACATCCATCTAACGCATCTGTTCCCCTCTCGAAGGGAAGGGCATATTTGCTTGCAGATTTTTATAAGGTGAAACTGAAGACTCTAACAGGCTGTCCTGGTATCTGTGTCAAACTTGTGTGAGATAAAACACAGCCTGAAGTAATTCCCTATAAACTGTCAGTGACCACCACGAATTTTGATTTGGCAGTGATGACTGTATTCAGAGCTGAGCCCAGGGGACTTAATATAACGATTGTCAAAGGCTTGTTTTCTGAAGGTGCATGGATGTGAGAAGTAACGTACCTTTCAGTAAGACTTCAGTTAAGTTCTCCTAAAATATACAGTGCTGAGTAGGAATATTTGAGATGATTTAAAATCATCTGGCTCAGATAGCAAAGGCAACAGAGCTAGATTGCACTTCAGTGGATTAGTTACTACAGATTGGCAAGCAGGTTAGTGTTCATTCTGTCTGCTGTGCAGATCACAGAATTGTTAGGGTTGGAAGGGACCTCTAGGGATCATCCAGTCCAACACCTCTGCCAAGGCATCGTCACCTAAAGCAGGTGACACAGGAACATATCCAAGTGAGTTTTGAATGCCTCCAGAGAGACCGACTCCACAACTTCCCTGTGCAGCCTGTTTCAGTGCTCTACCACCCTCAATGTAAAGAAGTTCTTCCTCATGTTGAGGTGTAACTTCTTGTGTGTGAGTTTATGGCCATTACTCCTTGTCTTGTTGGCACCACCAAAAAGAGTCTGGAACCATCCTCTTGGCACCCGCCTTTGAGATATTTATATGCATTAATGAGATCCCCTCTCAGTCTTCTCTTCTCTAGACTAAACAGACCCTGCAGTTTTGTCACATAAGAGAGATACTCCAGACCCCTGATCATCTTTGTGGCCCTCTTCTGGACCCTCTCCAGGAGCTCCTTGTCTTTCTAGGAGTATAGACATCAGAACTGGATGTGGTAGTCCAGATGTGGCCTCAGCAGAGCTGAGTAGAGGGGAAAGATTATCTCTCTCAGCCTGCTGGCCNGTCGCAGAAGAGAGATACTCCAGACCCCTGATCATCTTTGTGGCCCTCTTCTGGACCCTCTCCAGGAGCTCCTTGTCTTTCTAGGTGTATAGAGATCAGAACTGGATGTGGTAGTCCAGATGTGGCCTCAGCAGAGCTGAGTAGAGGGGAAAGATTATCTCTCTCAGCCTGCTGGCCCCACTCTCCCCAGTAAAACCCATGGTACCATTGGCCCTCGTGGCTGCAAGGTCACACTACTCATTCACAGTCAACTTGTCATCCCCCAAGACTCCCAGGTCCTCCTCTGCAGAGCTGCTCTCTAGTAGGTTGGCTTCCAGCCTGTGCTGATATTTCGTGTTTTTCCTCCCCAGGTGCAGGAACTCTGCATTTGTCCTTGTTGAACCTCATTAGGTTTCTCTCTGCCCAATTCTCCAGCCTATCAAGCTGCCTCTGAATGGCATCCACAACCTTCAGGTGTGCAGATGGAAAGCTATGTTGGATATCTCTGTTCAGCATTACAGTTCCTACGTACTGTATGCTTACTTTTAAACTGATGTGAGTAGCAACTGAACATTAAATCTTCTTAGAAGAAGATTTAAGAAATCTTTGTCAGGAGAGACTTAAAAGATGATATCTGAAGGTCAGGTTGAAAAGTTTAGGACTTATATTACCTGAAGAAAAAAAGAGTTGTTCACAGGTGTACCTTTTTTGAAAAAGAATTATTGATCTAACTTTAAAACCAAAATAAACATATGCATTGAAATGCCTAATTTTACATTAATTTAGAGGTGTTTGTCTGTCTAGAAACCCTAAATATTCTACTGCCAAGCATTAGAAATTCCGTCTACAACATTCTCTACAATAAGTTTTCTATGTGTGCCTTAATGATGTAAGAGAGAAGAGTACTTTTGTAAAATACACTGATTTCAAATAAGCAAAAAATACATAATTCTCTGAAACAGAAGAGGTATGCATCATGAAAACTTCTAACTCAGAGTTAACTTAAAGAGTGACAAAATGTGTTTAAAAGAATCATGTACAGCCAGTGCTCTGGTAGGGGAGTGCACAGAAATTTCCATTTTAAGAAATTAAACTCCAATGGAAGGGCTATCAACCATTGCAACAGGCTGCCCAAGGAAGTGCTTCAGTCATCATGCCTGGAGATACTTAAAAGATGTGTAGATGTCGTGCTTAGTGACGTGGTTTAATGGTGGACTTGGCAGAGTCAGATTTGATGATCTTAAAGGTCTTTTCCAACCTAAACAATTCTGTGATTATGTGAAAGTGTTAAGCATTGTCCTGCTCTTCCTGTGTTTCTCATTCTCCTGAGCATCTTCCTGTTAAGGAGTAGCACAATATGTGGCATTTAGTGTGTTTAATCTCTCTTTTGTTTTTAAACAGATCTTCTTCAGCTGATAGCAGTTTTAAAAATTAAGTGAGGAGAATTGTAGAAATAAAAGCAAATGAGAGAAGCCAATGCTTTGTACTTACATATAAGTTTTCTGTTATTTGGAAACTCAAGGGCTATTGCTTTTGGTTGCCAAATGTTAGGCTGATTGCTTTCAAGGTGAAGCTGTACTGTGCTGCTTTGAACTGATACTGCATGATTAGGGTAATAAATAAGTGCCACTTAATTGGAACAGGCCTGATCAGAAGACATTCCAGGTAACTGATTTAAGCCAAACAATACTTAATTGCAATGACTGTTGCTTAATGGGGATGGTAATTATGTGCATTGGGGATACCTTCAAATGATTCATTGGTGATTGGGCCTTTTGTGTCTCCCTCACTGTTGGCTCTTTTTCCTTTTACTCAAAACAGCTTTCAGTGTCTTCATAAATAGCCATGATTCATTCAGAAAGCAGATAAAACCATGGTTAGCTTATAATAAATCTGTGCCAGAGGTTTAAAATAAGCTCGTTTAAAATCATGATGCCTCTAAAGATTTTTGAGGACTTTTTAATTTGCTTTCAGGATTTTGAACTGTTGGGTTTGCTTTTTCAATTTTCTATGCGATCAGGAATGTTAGAAATGGAAATAAGAAGAGACAAGTCACATAATTTCTTGGCTTCTGGATCAGGGCAGGCTCTAACATCATGAGACTTACTAAATCATAGAAGTTGATATGTTCTCTGCCCTTGGCAAATCATGGACTTGCTTTAGTTCTGTCATATTTTCTTCCCAGGATTGCTTGTTTTCTTCTGCACAAACCTACCTGATGTGTTACAAAATAAACTTTACAACTGAGGACCCTCCTTTACAGTTAAAACTGAACAAAGAAAAAAACAGGTCCTTTACCCACTTCTTGTCAAACTTTGGCCTGCAAATGCATGTTTGCACCTTCATGACTTGGCCTTGCTCTGCCTACCTCCTCTGTTGCTTTGTTATATCATCAGTATGGGGTGCTGATGTTTCCAGCTTTGATTGTTTTGTGTCTGTCCACTTTTTCCATACACATTTTCATCCTTCTACACTGATTTTTTTGCGGCAGACCCAGGTGTTTATATGCAATATTGTGGGGAGATGTATTTTCTGATTAGTCTGGCAGATCAGTTTTCTTCTGATGCTAATCTTACAATTAATTTTTAATTTCACAAATCTCATGCTTCCATATTTTTCAGTTTTCTGTCTTGTTTATAGAGTGAACATGTTGGTTTAACACAAGCAAAAGTGTTTCATTTTAAATATTTCATTTTTAAATATTTTAAATATTTTTGTCTGCACATTCTAGAATAATGAGTGCTTTTATGTTCTTCCCCACTGCCTTACTACATCCAGCACTTGACATGTGGGTAGATTTTGACAATGGCTCCTGCAAGAAGTGATTTTCAGTGACAGGAAAATGTTTAAGACATTTTTATTATTTAAAAACCAGAAGTGTTTCTCTGTCAGCAAATTCGCTGCACATAAGAAAGCAGAACAGTATTTTTATCATGAACCTCAAGAAAACTATATTACAGAATCACAGATCACGGAATATTCTGACTTGGAAGGCACCCACAAGAATCATCAAGTCCAACTCTTAAGTGACTGGCCTGTACAGGGATCAAACCCACAACCTCGGGGTTATTAGCACCATGCTCTAACCAACCGAGCTAAACCCTAATTACATTTTTCAAAACTGAAAGGATACTCCAGGTTTGTAGGATTACATTTCCTTCTGTTCTTTCTCATTATGTCTTCGCTTTAGGAATACTTAGGCAGGAAATTTAGGGAGACACATAGAAAAGGTGGCACAGGATATTTTGTTGGCAAAACCAGAACTACATATCTCCAGAGAGCCGCAGTTGTGGGTAGAGATGTAGTACTTTCAGAAAGCCTAGGCTTGCTTCTTTAAAGCATCTAAGGGTTGGTACCATTTTCCTGTAGAAATTAAAAATGAAACCAAAATTATTTAAAACACACTTGCAAGACCACTTCTAGTTCAGTAAATTTCATGTCTCTAAAGCACATTAGTGAGATCTAGACCCTTATTTTGCTAGGCATTGTACTTACTAATATCATCTCTTTTAAGTCAAGGAGTTGTGTTAAAAAAACCCCAAACAAGTAAATTAATAAATAAGAAAATCATAAATCTAATTTAAAACATAAATTCAACATTGCCAGTGTAATAGCCTATTATTCTACTTCTCTGATGTATAAATAAACACACATTTTTATCACAGCGTGACTTTCACTTCAATGCACCATAAATGCAATTCTTTTATCAGTAATTTCCACTTATATACACAAGTCTTAAAGTAAAAGCAGTCATAAAACAAATCTGTTGACCAGTCTACAGAATATATGTACTTTTTTTTGTAATTCGTTTTATAGTTTTTCCCTTTTGCTGTACTAAATATTGCTATTAAGAAGAGCAGTAATTTTAAATATTTTTAGTCATCATCATGGCTTGGCTTCGCGGACGAAGATTTCAAAGGGCACTACCCGTGCTTGCTGCAGGCTCGCTGATGGCTGAAAAGGCCAATGTGCAACAGACAAGTCCGGTTGCAGAAGGGACAAGAGAAAGATTCACCAGGTGGCAACGACTGGACACGATTCTTTCTGAGTTGTCTTTTCTCCTCGAGAGTGATCTTGGGTGAGTTCTCGAAGGAGGCAGCAGCATTATAGATGGTTTGTCTCCAGGCCTCCCGATTGGCGGCCAGAGCAGACCAGTGATGATGGTCAATATGGGCAAGGCTGAGATGTTGTTTCAGGGAGTCCTTGTATCTCCTTTTTGGGGCTCCTCTCTTGTGACAGCCGGTGGTGAGTTCACCGTAGAGCACGATCTTAGGGAGGTGATGGTCCTTCATCCTGGAGACGTGCCCTGCCCAACGCAGCTGTGTTCACAGCAGCATGGCCTCGATACTTGTGACTGCAGCCTGTTCAAGAACAGACATATTGGTCACATAATCCGTCCAGTGGGTGTTGAAATCCTTGGAGGAAACCCTTAAAGCCATACAACAGGTGAAAACTGGCAAGGCAGCCGGGGTTGAATATTTTTAGTAAAATTAGAAATAGTTACAATGTTTCTCATTTAGTAACAGATTTTAAAATAAAGGTCAAAATTGTTAGGGAGTTAAAAGTAAATAGTTTGTGTTAAGCTAGCAGAACTAGTAAACAGATTGTGATTTTGTGATTTAGCCAGAGTACAGTTAATGTAATGTAATGGCTGACTTCTGCTGAGGACCTACCCACTGCCTGTATGGGAATTAGAATTCCTTCACTTGTGGGTGCATTGTGGAGCTGTTTCAATGAAATGCTGCAATTTATTTTTAAGGTTTTCAGACTCCATATCAAAATCTCTCCCTTAATGGTTGGGGTATTTGTTGAGATTGGAAGTTACCTGGCTCAGCCTGATGGCTGTGGCTTCTTGTGTAAGGACACAAGAGGAATGATGTAAGGATGCTCGCGGTGGCATGTAACCGTGTTACAAGATGTGGTCCCATAGGAAATGGGGTTTTTTTGCCTAGCTGTCAGTATTTTAAAGGTCCTTTTGCCTCTCACTCAAAAAGAGGTGGCTTCTGTCTCTCTTAGCTTCCTCCTACACCTGGATATTTTATTACTGGTGTGTTGCTATGGGGGAGTGGCAGCAGCTGTGGCTACAGGCCGTTGAGGCTGCAGCAGAGGTGCTGTTTTCATCACTGTGCTCCATCTCTTGTCTTACGATGCAGGCAAGAGCTCAGTGTGTTTCTCACTTGTGCTGTTGCTGATGCAGTCGTTCTGGGATTTGAAGCCTTTCATTTTTTCATAGCCATCATAATCTCTCTCTTTTTATCCTCCCTTGGTATGTCAGAGTTCAGGAAGGAAGAGTGGATGCCCAGAGGACCTTGTAGTGTGACTGGTATGTGCATGATTTATGTAGTACCCTGCAGAGCTGTGTACACTGAGGTGGAGAGTGTGGGTTACCATGACTTCCTTGGTTGAGACCCCTTATTCAGAGGAGAGGTGACCGCATATCTTCATGGGGGGTGATGGGGGAGGAGCAGACAATAGGCTTTCTGTGTTGGTTTCAGGTGTTTACTGTAGGAATTGTAACTGAATAGAATCTTTTGAAAGCTTTGTTACGTGAGAGAAGGTAAGTGCTCTCATGAAACATTAGTAAGGATGTAAGAAAAGCCACGAAGGCCCATGTGAAAAAAATGGAGAAATGGGCCATCTGTAATATAAGAGGCACTACTACTAGATTCTGGTGTGCTTCTAAAGTCATAAATTGATAATGCTATTAGTATTAGATCCCAGAACTGCTGTTGTGTCCAACAGCAGGACTGATTTTCTCACTGGCAGAGAGAGTCCTGCTGTCCCTGTAGAGAAAAATGTATTAAAAATATGAAAACCAGTGAATTATGTTGTTATTTGGAAATACACAATGCCTGCACTATTGCATGTCAAACACCTTCAGATATGTAACCTAGAGCAAATTAGAAGAGTGTATAGTAGTGGTTTGTATTAGGCACTAAGATGGTATATAGAAGGGCATAAAAAGGAAGGGAAAGGAAACAGACAAAGGATTTGAGGTGTTGATAGCTAAAGGATAAATGAGAGCTGGTTTTCCATCAGGGATGTCACCACTCAGGTAGGAGAATGCAAAAAATGTCTTCTCCTTCAGGGAAGAACAAGCTCTGCCTAGTGCTATTGCTTGCTTAAGTAGCAGACCCAGTCATATGTGGACACCCTCTTAAAATAGGCCACAAACAAATGCCAAATGAAAGACAGTACCTGCCTGAGAGAACTTACGCTTCAAATATCATAGAAGGTATGATAGGTGAGTGCAGGCACATGGGGAGGTGCAAGGAGACATTGAAACAGTGGTCTCTGATCTCTGTATTTACTAATGTACTGGTCCTGCTCTGCACACAGACAGGGCAGAGACCTATGCTCTTGAGGCCTCTTGCAACCATTGTTCTCTCTTTGGCATAGGGGGTTTACTTGTGGAATGTGTTAGAGCTGCTCAAGCTTTTAGGAAGGACACATGATAAGGAGACTTCTGACAGAGCCCTGAGACTTAAGTCAGCACCTACCTGTACCAGTGGTACAACTAAGACTTGTATCAATATAATGAACACCTCAGTAAGGCAAGTAGAGTTGGAGAGGTGTCATAGGACAATAGGTGAAATAACAGTTTGAGGTCTCTGTACTCTCAGAGAAGTATTACTTCAGTGACTGTAAGAAATAATTTTTTGGTGGTTATACAACATACTTTAGATCAGTGAAGCAGAGCATTCCACAAACATTATGATTTCCACAAACATGATATCCCTTTGTAACTTGAACTTACACTTTTGTGTTGTTTTGAAACAATGTGTGAAACTTTACAGAAGGAGTTATATATGTCAACAATTGTGTACTGAAGAAATGCTCTTTAGCTCCCAAAAGAGCAGTCTCTATTAAAACAGGCACCAGAAGGTCACCTTGGGTCATAAACTGTGTGGAAAACATAAAACCATTCAGACTTTTCCAAAAGTTCTTGTATATGAACAAGTAAGAAGGTAAGGTATTCTGCAACGGTGATTTGGGAGTTTTAGGACTCCAGTAGGGTATTTTAGCCCATAACCTGGGGGGGATATGCCCCCTGCCCTTACTCCCCCTGCCTCAGGGTCCCAGGAGCCCAGCAAGGACACACACAGAGACCACAGCAGAGGAGACAAGCGAGAGAGAGTTTATTGTCTGGCTAGGAACTTATATAACTTTTAGGGGAATCTAAACACTGACCAATAGAAAATCTCTGGAGATTTACAAAACTCACCAATAGAAGGGAAGAAAAGGGTTAATAAGACCAATAAGAAGACTTCTCTTTATCTTCCCAAGGACATTCTTTCATACAGATAACTGTTGTCCAGGGGGATTTTGGGAAGAAGAAACAGTAAGTTGGCAAGAAACAACAAAAAACCATTTTGAAACCTGTTTAAACAACAGTAAAAACTTCAGTTTTCACAACATTTGTGCTGTTTTCTTCACCTGCTTCACCAGTCCATTTCTGAAAAGACCTTTTCCATCCTAAGTAGGGTGAGTTCAATGCCACAGTATTCAATATATTTGATTCCATTTCAGAGTTCTGTAAACAAAAAACCTGCAACCCCAATCTGGTAATCTGATAGTATACAAAAAACCCCTGTCAGCATGTATCATCTTCCCTCCTCTTCTCCCAGTGAAGTACAAAAATCTCTATTTTGTTCATGTTAGTATCAGGTAAACACTCTAAATCGTGAACCTTACAATGTAGTGTTACACAAAGAACCAAGTTCATTTTGGGACATTCTCATATTACAAAAGGGTGAAAATATTGTTGTGTGTTTGACAGCAGATAATCTGGAGATATTTGGGTAACTTTGTTTACCACTCAGGAAGTCAGTGCAAGCAGCTAAGCGGTTGGTTCCATGTACAAATAAGTAGATCCCATGTGGCTAAATGACAATGATAGAGTGTTGCAGATTGGACCTCATTTTTCATTTCCTGCTTTTAGAATAGTTCCATTCAAATCCCTTCGTTTTTAGAATTTGATGTATTGCAACCCATGTATTTGGAAGTTAAATAATGAATATCTGTGAAAATTAGATATGAGCAAATCAAGTGGAAAGCATTTGGAAAACGTAAAATGGTTTTTAGATTCACAGAATTTATCAACTTTTTGGAATTTTTTTTTTTTACTCCCAAGAATAAGCACTATATTGTGTCCAAGAAACATCAGTTGTGGCAGGGAATGAGAGAGTCAAGGGGAGAAGAATAGGTTTATCTGAGTAAAAGTTCTGTGCAGATGCTGAAGAAAACGAAAGATGATGTTGCATGGCAGAGTTAATCTGTTTCAGCAAGTATATATGCTCTAGATGGAGTAGCAGCTGAATTGCTGTAGAAATTAATTTGCCCCACACAGAATAAGTTGAATAATTTACTAGAATAAACATGCAGGGCCATGATGGGAAGCCATCTATTCAGTGTATCTGTAAAGAGACAAAAAATGAAAATAGTCTTGTGACATGCTCTTTGCAAGCAGAGAGGGAAGACATAAAAAGATTTCTTCGGCTATGTGTATGACAGGATAGAGAAGCAGAATGGAGAGAAGTCACGAGGCCATCTTGAGCAAATATGGATACCCAGAAAAATGGACTTGCCAGCTCTGGCTTCTGATAATATAAAGGAAGAGTTTTTAGCATTTCTCCTCATGTCAATGGATGTTTCTTTTGTCTGGAGGAGGGAAAAACTGGAGTCTTAAGCAATCTGTCCCTGGAGAAATGCAGCTGTGTACTGTTCCTAACAGAGGACCTGTGACAATTGTATTTGGGTTCTTTGTGATGGCCACAAAGCTTGTATGGTTACTGCTAATAATACAGTGGTGGAATATGGTGTAAAGTTAGAATAACTTACAGTTTTATTTTCCTTCTCAGCGAAGTAATAGAATGTCCCAGGTCTCCAGCAGAAGCCTGACAGAGGGGGAGTGAACTCCTTGTGTAGGTATATGTGTATCATCTATGGAATGAGGCCTTTGCCTGCCTTCCCACCTGGAGCAGCATGCTAGTGCATTCCCAGTCAGTGGGACTGGGGAGCAGTGGGAGCGGCCTGACAGAGGAGAGAAAACTGTGATGGCTTTCCTTTGGTCTGTATCAGAAGATGCTTATGTCTTTTGCAAAGTATTGAATGGTTAATTTCCATTGGGGCCAGTTGAGTCAGTGCATTGTTAAGGAGATAGAACCCTTATTTCTTTTGTTACAGCCTGATGTCACATCAATAAGCACACATGCAGCTGTCTCCAGTTTTCTCAAGAAGATTATGGAAGTGTTATATTTGGATTGGCTGTGCATGTAAAACATACCCCGTGAGACAAAAAGTTTTTGTGATGTTGGAGAGGTTTCGTGGCAGCTGAATTTGGTGAAGTGTATTTACTTGAGGTGGAATGCATCTTAGGAGATGTTAACCAGGAGTCTATACACAGCTGTTTGGGCTCCCTTAGTAGCCTCAGGAAAAGAGATGTGTCCATAGGGCGACTGACCCTCAACCAGTGGTTGAATTTTCATGCACTTGTTAAAATGCATTATTTCTAGATGGCTGAAGGTGACATAAAGTTCATCTTTACTGGTATGATGGCAAATAGTTTCATCACAGTGACTAGTTGAACTGGGCGCTCCTGTGCAGGTGAGTATGTTTGCCTTCAGACACACTATAACTGGCATATTAGAGATGAGAGCTGATGTTGCCGGTATTGGACTGCATGCTAGAAGAGTTGGCAGAAATATTCTCTGACGTTACAGAAAGGTCTTTGTTAATGATCACAGTCTGGTTTTCTGACTTTGTGACATTTCCCACCATACCAGGTCATTTGAAATTTGGGCTTCCATACAGGCAGGGGAAGTAGTTTGTGGTAAGTTGGCAGAAAGGGTACTGGGGTATCCAGGTCTTCAAATGCTTGATTTCAGTAAGGTAGCTGTGTACCATTTTCCTTCTGCTTGTTTTGCTATTGAAAGAGGAGCAGCCAGATTTCTTCTCCTGCTGATGCCTATAAAATTCTGACTTGCAGAACTGCTTCTCTAACCACTGCTGGGAAATGAGTTCAGTGGGGTGGTTGATGGAGCAGCTGCTCCCTGTGCCTTGCCCAGCTGAGAAGATTATTCTGCTGTCAGTTGATTTGCCTTAACTGCCTACCCAAAGTTCTTCCACCGTCCTTACATGGATCATCTTCTGGTGAATTTGTGAAGCCTATACCTTGGATCCATTAGTGAAGCAGACTTTCTTGTGCGCACTTAATTTGTTGTGCCCTCATGAGAACAGTTCTGTGCTACCCACGGCTTATGATTAGTCTGGCTTTTGAAGGCTGATTCAGCAGACATATCTCCCATAGTAGTCTCAAGTGCAGCAAGTATTATGCATATCTGCTGTATCAAATTCCATGGAGCTTGTGGGTGGTTTGAAAATAATGTGAGGTAGGCAGTTTTTCAGCACAGCTTGTTTCCGTAGATGAAGGCACAATAGCTTCTACAAAGTGCATATTTTTAATTTTTTTTGTCATGTGCACTAATCAGAGCTTGGAAATAGGAAGTTTCAGTGAGAACCACCCTTTCTTTATGATCTGGGTGAAGTGTGAGAACCCAATTTGCAGTGTTAAGGAATTGCTGGAAAACATGTAAGTAGAAGATTTGTGACGTTTGAAAGACATTGCCATGACAAAGATGTACAGCAAGTTTTAATAATTTTATATGTGTATAGATCTACATGTGTAGTGTGTAGATCTACACACTACATGTGTGTAGTGATTCCACTCTATAGCATTAAGAGCTTAAGATTTGTCTCAGTTTATACTGAACTTCTCAAAAAAGAGATAGTAGCCCTGGATAGTGAAGAAATACCTGCAACTGTTTTGTTGGTTTGTTTTTTTTTTTTTTTAATTTTAATGTGAGGGATGATGACATACTATTTTGTGTAAGATCAGTGGTTCCGCGAAAGGCTGCGTGCGTCATAAGTGTGTGATAAATGACTTTAAAAAAAAAAACAAAACACTTTCTTTTCTAAGTTCAGGCTTGTACTTTTAGAAGGTGTATTGCTGCTGTTCAGCTCTGTTCTCATCACTAGCATTTACTGCTGAAGGGAAGCTGTTTATCATGTCCTTTCCCGTCTTTATACTTTTGAAAAGGGAAAGCTTCATGTGCAGACAGCATACTGTTCCGCTCACGTGGAACCTATAAACAAATAATACCAGTGGCAGGAAGGGCACAACTCACAATAGTGTGACAGGGACTTGTCCTAAAGCCTCCCTGTGGTCGTAATGCAATGAACAGTAGAGGGGAATGCAGCATGGGTAGTGAATCTTGGTAATTTTTCCTTATTTTGCATATCCATTAGCTCCATGGCTGCTGAGTGTTTTGTGGGAGGATCTGAAGGCAGGCGGGGTATAGCCTGAGTAGTGTTCCTGAAGGTAGAGGCACACTGCCAGTGCTCAGTTCTGTGTACATCCCTGTTGCTGTGTTGTTAAACGCAGTAGTTTGCATGGAACACCTTGTGCTCCTTCAAAGAATCTACACCTAAGAGTACTTAACAATTCCCTGTGTTACCTTTGCATCTGACTGCGGATGTGTCAGCCTTTCTGCTGAAAAAGACAGAATCTGGAGGTAGTAGAGGGCAGAATTGCAAGCTTGCTCATGTTACAATCTAGTTGGTTTGTAATGCTTCTCTGTAACCAGCTGGTGTTTCTTCTTTGAGCAACAGTCTTTGATGGGTGTTTGACATTTTTGCTTTTGCTGATGCTGACATCTGACACTACCATTGGCCCTTTGATTGCTTTTGCAAAAATTGTGGAGTTGCCTCTAATACACACCATTTTTTGTGAATCTGTCATCTTCCCCC
>VYXB01001442.1:31338-217203 GCA_013397135.1 Pachyramphus minor
CACGTATGGGTGACTTGTGAGAGGAGGCTGTTATTTTAGCACAGGGATGCAAGTTCAGAGGAATGCCTGTTACGGCAATACTGTAGATGTGTCGGTGGGCAGTTCTTAGGAGCAACAGGGCAGCAACTTTCAGTAGAATAATAAAGTGCATGTTAAAGAGGCAGAACAACCTGGCCCATATTTGGGGGATCAGAATTGTCTGTCAGTGACAAATACATTGTTAAAGGCATGGACTGTGTAACACAGGAGCGGCAGCACATCCTTTAACATGTATCCTGGCACTAAAATCAGTTACCTCTTTGCATGCCAAAGGACAATATACTGGCAGAAGAATTAGTTCAGTGTGTATAACTGAGGTACCTCCTTAGTGTTGTGAACAGTGTTATTTGATGCAAGAGACGACTGAACCAGCAGAGCAGCAGCTGGCAAGACAGACCAGGAAAGGCTGAACCCTGTGTCTGTTTGAAGGAGGGACAAATACTGCTTCAGTGAAAACAGTTCAACCTTTTCGTAGGCATTAGAGACAACAAGTATAGGTAGAAGTCTTTGTAATCTGAGCAAACAAGTGCTTGGGTGTAACTTTATATGAGACCTGAAGTCTTTGTAGTGATGTCAGCAGCATACTAACCTAGAGGCTTCTGAATGTGTTCTGTCTTTTGATTACTTTCTATTTTGTTGAAAAAAGATCAGTCCACTCAGGTTTCTTAAGGATCATCTGCTTTGCAGAGTAAGTTCTTTCTAAACTAAGAAAGGTGTATTGGCAGTGCCTAATTGCTGTGGTAATTTGGAGGTGATGGTTATTTCCATATTCTCATGAGTCAGACCATCGTTATCTGAGTCAGTCTAGCCCAGATGCCTCAGTTATCCAAGTGTTAGTACTGATCACAGAGGTTTGATGTGAAAATGTAAGTCTTCGAGTGTTGGTGCACTGGTTATGCTCTCAGGACATAAATCTGTCTGTGCATTGGCAGATAAATGAACTTGGTGACCTACTAGGTCTTTTCCATCTCTCTTACATGATTGTCCATGTTGAAGCCCTAGAGCATCACCCTTGTTGGCTCCTTCTGAGCCAGCTGGCCTCAGGGAAGGAATCTGTCTGTCAGTGACTAGGAGAGCTCGCCAACTGGCTGTGAGTTGTGTGCTGGCTCAGGAGACCCCTCCTTCATACTTTTATAGCTTGTAGAAATGGGTCTCTCTATTACCTGAACCCGTGATTGTTTGGAGATTGCTGGGCTTTCCAACGACCCAGGGATAATAGCCTTGTGCTTTATAGTGTTCTGCTGCCCTTTATATTTGAAGTGCAGTGAGAGCAAAGTGTGGCAGTTCTTGAAATAGCAGGAAGTGGAGTCAGCCAGGGATCTCTGTGGAGATCAAAAGCAAGTGGGGTGCAGTCCCAGCATACCATACTGCTGGACCAGTGTATCCCTTTGCAGCCTTCCCAGTAACTTAAATATGCTCTGTCCTATTGCAGCTAAAGGGGAAAGATAACTGTGGCATTACAGCTGGCATTCTGCCTGTGAGATGGATCCCATGTGTGGCATGAGGCTTTCAAGCAGAGGGAGCACATGTCTCCCCTGTCATCAGTGCACTGAGATTAGGATAGTGTGCAGCTCATGAGCTGGGAGTGTGAATTACCACTGTATGAATATTTATCCTTTGCTCCTCGGGGCCAAACATAACAATGGCTTCTAGGATGTTACTACAGTGGAAGAAGAAGCTTTTGAATCCAAAATACCATCTCTTATTTTTGGTGTATGCACAGACTTCCAGGTGTTACAGAGGAAAGGGTATATGTGTGAAGAGATGAATCTCTTATAAAAAGGGTGAAGAAAAGAGATAATTAGGTTAGATAAACAGGAGGATAGCAGGAGAACAAACAAATGAAAAATATGAAGAAAGTGAAGAGAGAAGCTGATATCTGGAGAAATGGCCATATTCTCAGAAATGACTAGGAGTTTTGGGACGCTCCTCCAGTCTCACTTTATTTCTGTTGAGGATTAAGCTTCTGGGAGTATAAGCCACTATTGGAAAGGCTCTTCTAGATTCCTGAGTCACTTGCTATGGTTTTAAAAATTTTAACGTGAGTCTGACATACTAGAAGATGCTTCTCATTGTCACTGAAACTATATAGTATTGGGAAAATACATATGTGGGTTGCCGTGTGCTATCCATATAGGATGCTGAGGGAAGCAAGATGAAGGTGCATTGAAGTAAGGAGCCAGGTGAAATGTGATGTACTTTCAGCTTCCAGACCACAGAAGGGAGAGTATTGAGTTTTGAAGTGCCTGGTCACAAAGGCCTAACAGACAAGTAGCTCCGCAGAGTCAGAATGAAGGTTTATACAGCCTTGTGTGAAGATCTTGGGATCTGATTTACAAATCTGTATTTATTACCCCCTCTCCCTTCCTGTGGTGATGTGTAAGATTTTCTTCTGTCAAGAGTTGCTCTGAGGATATCCTTCTGTGTCTTGTGAGCAACAAAAGCTGTCTGATATGTATTATATGCCACAATAATGTCTAGACTTACTGTGATATGAAGCACTCTTGGATGCTGAGTTCATATTCAAGGAAAACCACAAAGTCAGCTTATATCAGGGTATGTTAGTGTAAGACTGTGTCTTTGAATAGCTAATTCCTGTGCACCATGCTCTGCACTGCCCTGATACCTGGTGATTAAATAGCATTCTTTAAAGTGGCACTAATATTGTGCATCTTCTGGCAGAAGTTCTTAAAATCTGCACCGATTGTAGTTGTTCAGTAAAAGGTAAGTATGCCCCTTAGGAGAGCTGCAAGGGAAAACAGCTTATCTGCACACACCTGAAACTGGAAGAGACAATTCACTGGAACTTAATTGGCTGCATGCTGGAAAGACTAATGATGATTCTGCATTCCATTGGCAAAGAGATGAGGTAGATGGCAAAAAAAGCTCTTATTAGTGCCTGGGTAGTAGAAATTTATGAGAAGCTTGTTCTGCTTTTGCAACCCGTGATGTCATTTCAAAATCTTGCCGTAAGGATTTTGAGGAAGAAAGCTGCAATACTGTATGTAATCTAAAGAAAAAGGACACCTGCACCAAATCTGACAATGACTTCATTTCTATCATGTCACATCCTAACTACTGCAAATATTGCTGTAAAAGAGTAATTTAATCTTATTTGCAGTGTTTTCATAGTAAAAGGATGTAGAGTGGGAAAAGGAGGGAGAAGCAGCTATTTCATGTTGATATAATACTGGCAATAGTAGTGTTTGTCTAGCCCTGAGCACTGAGCTTAGGTTTCATAAGGTTTCTACTGTAACCCTGAAATTTGTCATGCGTCATGTCAGCTATTTCAGATCCCATCCGTGTGTATGTCGTGCAGAATTGTTTTAAGCAGTTACTAAGAATAGATTTCATCTGTCATTTTGTCATGATATTGTTAGTCATTGGTAACTCTTGGCAAATAGTTTTTGTTTTTTACTTTCTTGGATAACTTGGTGGCATCTACAAACCTTGATGGTTGACTTCAAAATAAGGGTCATTTCATCCTTTTCCTGGATCATTTGGCAGTATGTTGGACAGCAACAGCTATAGATCTAGAATAAGTTCCTGCAGGACTTCACTGAATCCCTGCTTTGAAAAAACTACCCTCTTATTTTACTTTTACCTTATTTCTGCTGATCCCCCTCTTCCCCCTTCCCCCGGCCCCCCCCCCNCAATATCAAAAATATCAATGAGGAAATTTTCTTGAATTCAAGAAGACTTTTTCACAGTGATCACTCGTGCCTGCATGTGCAGCTATTTTTTCAGAGATCTCTAATGTATGCACGTGTCCTTCTACAAAACCTCTTTCGGTCTTTCTGCTAGTAGAGAGGTCATTAGATTGTTGGCAGTAAGGGACATTCAAAAACTGCAATTTCAATGGTAATTAAAAACTAAGGTTAATGAAAAACTAGTTGTGAAACTGGATTCTGTACTTTTTTGTTACAAAGCTGTGGCTTTAAGAAACACGCCAAATATTGGGGCATTGACAACAGGGACTCTCCCTTAATTTCAGATGCTTATTTTAAAATGTTTTGGGTTTTGATTTGGGGAAAACCTGCTTATAATCCAGACTTTATTTGAATGCCAAGTCCAAAATTTCAACACTAAGCCATTTTCTAGTTGTTCAGCCTCCTGGCAGAAGCAATGGTTATATTAGTTTACACTTCCATAGCTTCTGTGTATCTGAGAGGATTTTGGCCAAAAGAGTGCATTACCAAAAAAGCCATATACTAGGGGGCAGAAAAAGCATAGAACCTTCTGAATCTGATACCGGAGATGATGGTATGTCGTCCTCTAGATATATGTATATTTTTTTTCCTCCCATAATTCAGCACCTACAAGAGCTGCCCGGGATTACTTAGGAAGGCTGTGTCCATTCAGTATCTGCTGGGGAAGCAGTACCATGGTTTCTCTATATTGTTTTAAAGTTGTTCTGGTGGAGCTGCTTTATTCAATCTGTAGATTTTCTGTTTCAAAAGACAGGAGATATCTCCCTCCATTCTCTCCCAAATGCTGATGCTATTAAAAGCAAAACCAGCCTCAAAGATTGAAAGATAGATCATATCTACTTAAAGATGATTTTTTGCTACCTGGCCCTGTTTGTTGAACTACTGACCTGGAAGTTAAAGGCCTCAGTAGTCCTTTGAGCTGTCTGTCCCCTGTGGATGGAACAGCAGATACTAGTAGCAATGACTGGCGTGCAGGAGGATTTTTTGATGAGAAACTACTGTACAGTGAAAACCAGTCCTATGAAAATGCATTCCATGGTAGCAGAGCAGCAATTAATTCCTGTTTCTCCCCACTGGGAGATGACTAATATTTAGGTTATTGCCAGACTTTTAATAAAAAAATAAAAAGCAAACCCATTCCAAGAGACTGAGGTTCTGATGAGCTTTCTCACTAAATTAAACTTTTTATTATTTTACATATTATATATAGGAAGCCATTTTAATTATTTCGATACCTGCAATTAGAAGCAATGCCATGAGGCTACTGTAACATTTGGAGTGGAGATGTACTCAGCATTTCTGGCGTTCCAGTGTGTTGGCATGTGACTGTCCATGCTGTGCATCAAGGCTGTGCTGGAGGATAGGTGGCTAACTAGGTGGGCTGAGGACTCATTATGTAAGCTAACTTGCTTCTGTGTCATTTTGTCAATAGAGGTGTTATAAAAATCAGTAGTAAGCTGTTTGGGAACTGGAGCTTTTCCAAACAAAAAGAATTAACACCCTTCTTGAACATCAGCAGTAGAAATTGGGTCATCTGAGGAATCAGCCTTGTGCTCAGATTTAGATGGTACCTGTAGTTTATTTAATAAGAGAATTTAAGATGATTAGGAAGAAGGCTGTGGGAGTGAGCATATTTCTTGCAAATATACTAAAAAAATTAATGTAGGTTTTTTAGGGAACAAATTGGCTGTCTGCTCCATCTTAAGCATAAGAATAGGCTTTGCTGCTGAAATAGTTCTTCTTTTTAGCTTCCTTGTTTTATACAACAGATCTTTTTGATAACTTGCCTCCTGCTCTGGCTACATCTGAAGTATCCCACTGGCTTGCTCAACTTTTGAAGAGGCATATCATCTTGGCTGGTGAATTTGCTTCCTGTTTATAGAGAGCGGTGTTACATCCCAAATCATACCAGGACACACTGAAACTTGGTGTCTTGTTTCAGAAAATTAAATGGAAAATTGGTTTTCCTTTAGAGACTCAAGTGATGGGAATAATCCAGAACAGGAAAAAAAAAATCATGATTTCCTGTAACAGTAGGAGAACAAAATGGTAAGGTTGTGGTTTGAACTAGTGATGCTTTATATCAACAGAAAGCTGCAACAGAAAGGTAGGTTTTATGTATGCAGAAATCTTAGAAAAACTGTTGTGCGCACTGAGTTCTGTTTGTCAGCATTCAAAAGCCTTTTTAATGGCTGATTTCCAGAGAAGTGGGCTGTGTGGTCCAGTAGGTAGAGCAATGACTGACCTTGCTTGAGTATTTCACCACTGAACCATTCTGCTTTTCTCTGTTGTAATTTTCTTGTTTCCTTCCTTGTTTATCCGTTATCATGCTCACCATTGTGAACTGGTTTGCGATAATTAGTGTAGGAAAAAAATGTTTTAAGCATTGCTGTGTTTTGTGGAAGACCTGACCAATGTAAGAAGCCCCTGAGCAGGTGAGAGAAACGTTGAGAAGTTTTAGTGCAAATGTGGATTGTATCTTTGTACATCTGCTTTGTAGACTCTGTGCCATTCTCTTTGATTATGTTTGAATAGGTAATTCTGTAATTCTTGTAAAGAGTTAGGAGTATCAGTGTGAGCTTTGGAAATGTTCATGACCTGTAATCACACCTGTAATCAGATGGTGAGAAAGGACCAACCCTCATAAATTCATAGGCATGAAGAAGCCAGACCTTTCCTTCTGAAAGAAAGGATGAACTTTACACAGCTTCACTGTATTTCTTCCTTTTAAGAATATATTTGGCCAGATTTTAAAAGAGCTCAGCTCCCATTTGGGCACCTAAATTACATGGCTGGATTTGCAAAAGCATTTAGCATCCAGCAGCTACTTTTATTCCCACATATGTACCCAAATGGGAGATGAGTTGTTTTGACAGTGTGGCCCATTAGTTGTCAAGTCAGTTGTGATTAAGACTCACAGCATTCCAGGAGCACTCTATTAAAATACTCAGAGAGCAGACAACCTTATGGGGCCATTTATAAAGCCATACTGCTGAGCCAATAGGAATGAAATTCTGAAATTGTGCAACCACATCTTGTAAATGGAGAGAGTAAATGGGTGGTGGTTGTTTGTTTCCTCTGTTCAGAGACTGCAGCTGAAAATGACAGGAAATTCAGGCAGTTGCAGCCACCAAAAAAAACCCCAAAACAACCAACCCAAAAAAACCCCAAAACCAAACCAAACCCAAAATGAGCATTCACAGAGCAGGAACCATTAAGGTGTGCAGAATTACCAGCCTGTGTTAGGCAAGCAGGGAGTGTGAATGCAAGGAGTATCCTTCAGGAACAGAACACAGAATGAACAATATACATCTTAAGTAATTGTCCTATTCTTGGCATCTTGAGAGGAGAATAATCTGAGGAATCACAGATTTCCATGGAATTCAGTAACTGAAGACTCTTAAATACTGAATGAGGATTTGTAGGTAAAGCATGGAGAGTTACTGGAGGATGAATCACTCAGTAACTACTACACAGCGTTGTGGGAATTCTTCCTTATGAGAGTGGTGAGGCACTGGAAGAAGTTGCCCAGAGAAGTTGTGGATACCCTGTACCTGGAGGTGTTCAGATCCCAGTTGGATGGGGCCTGGAACAGTCTCGGTCTAGTGGAAGGTGTTCTTGTTCATGGCAGAGGGGTTGGATGTAGATGATCTTTAAGGTTCCTTCCAAACTAAAACATGCAAGGATTCTATGTCTGGTAGTCTTTCTCATTTTAAGTTTTCATTTAAAAAAATTTTTTTGACTTGTTATTTATCCCTGCCGCCTTGAGACATTATCTGTCTGGAGAACCACTTGAACATAATTTCAATCTGTTTATACTCACACTAGGTATTTCCTGCTCTCCTCAGCATGTACAGAAGCCCTAGAGAGGAGCATTACCCTCCTTGTTGGATCCTAGCAGTGGGGAGGCAGTCGCTGATTTCAGGACTGGGCAGCTCCTGGAATGTTACATGCTGTGGACCAGGATGGTAGCAGTGGAGGTAATGCTGCTTGGCCCCTGGTGACAAGAGCATCTGTTGTCTGCAGAGAAAAGTGAAGTTACAAATTACAACTTCAATAATATGAAGCATTCTTCTTCCTTGTTGCCTTGTTGCCTCTGCTCCTCAACATAGTGTTTTAGACTTCAAAGTGAAAAGAGAGTTATCTCTTTACAATGTCTGTGTTGGTTTAGCAGACTCAAAACTGTACTTTTGTCAGTTCAAGATCTTAAAGGTGTTGAAGGTATCCTTCATTCAAGAAAATGCAAAATGGTCATAATAAGAACCTTTATATCTCAGTCTTAGAACTGTAAAGAAAAATGCAAGATGTATGTTGCTTCTCAGTGAACTTCTTTTCTTCCTTATCATCAAAGATGTTCAGGTGGGATGCCTGGAGATGGAGGGCACCTGCTCCACTTGGTGGGGAGTCTCCTCTGTCCTGTGTCTTATGCTGTCATCTTGCTCAGGGTTAAGAGATTCTGACTGCATGATTAACACTTGCCCCTACTTACTTGAAATCTGTTGTGATGACTGCAAAAGATTTGTCTCTTTTGTGGCTGATCCACTGTCCCCAAATTTGTATCAAAAGAACTAAAGGTCTTATGGATGTGACTAATTCAGATTTTTTTGATCAGTCTGAATGTGTAAATACCTACCCTTTCCCCAAATCTTAACACTTCTACTGAGGCACAACTGTATTCTGAGCACCAGAACTTTCATTTTAGGGAAGTCTCTGTTTTTTTAGAAACTTTCAGCAGGGAGGCTAAGGTGGGCAGGTATCAGAATAAATAATTATTTTGTGGGTGAAACTTGTGCCTAAAGGCAAAGAAGAGAACCGAACCTTTTCTTTTCCTTTGCTAACCATTATGGGAAGTTGAAAAGTTTATGGGGAAGTTTGAGAAACGTGCTGCATTGTATGTTTTAAATAAGTTGCATATTGATATCCTAAATTTTAAGTTGTCAGAATTGGGCTTTGCTGCTTAAGTCCATGCTGTGCTTACAGATTCTGTGAATCTGTGCTCTGAACAATCTGTTTTTCTAGGAATTTGCATTCACCCTGCACTTCACTCAAATTTTGTGCTGCAGAGCTTACATAGGTATTTTAAAATCATGTTAGCTGTGGCCCTCCCAAGCACCAGTGGATGTGTATTTACGATGTGTCTGTTTTATTTGTGTGGACATAATAGATTAATGTCCTCAGTTGGGTATGTCCGCATGGCACAGTGAAATGTGTGCTGACATGTTTGAGCTGGTGCTCCCTTGTGGAGACAGTTTAATTACATCAATGTAGTGATTGCACCAGCTGGATATGTAGGATTTTACAGCTTAGAATTAACCTGATTGTCTCTGCAGAGGGTGGCACAGTGTTGTAGACATAGAACTAAGGTTGGTAGAGCTAGGAATTAAATCTGAATCTCTTGGATTTCAGGCCAATGTCCAAATTAGTGTGGTGATTTTTTTTGTTTAATTTGTTTCTTTAACACTTTTTTGACTCCTACAGTAAAAGCCAGAAAATTTATTCATTGTCAGAGTTCATCTAATTAGGGCCTTTCCAGGCACTTCAGTGTTGATCTGTTAACCTTCACAGTCAGTGGAAAGATTCAGCTTCTCACGTTTTTTGCTAGAAGTGGATCAGATTCTTACTGAGATTCAATGCTCTTTCTGAGTGGTTGCAGTTAGATAGTAGTAGAGTTGGGGGAAGCAGTAGTGAGGAATTTTCAGAATAGTACACAGTGAAATACGTTAAAGAGTTGTACAATGTAAGGGGCTCTTGTCTTTCTTGAAGGGATATGGGAGATGAACATGCCAACATCTGTACAACATGTCTAAAAATTGAGTCAGCATACTGGACTTGGTGTTTTCCAGTGCAGCACTACTATTCAAGGCATGTATTTTTTAGGTCATTATAAAGCTACCTGGTGGGATAACACTGGAGAGGAGGAGAAATCCATATGTGCAAACTAGCTTTGTAACAGTGGGAGTGTTTATGGCAAGATTGCATCACTTACATACTAGCTTTGGAACTGCTGTGACCCTCATGCCATACCTAAGCTATAATATATAGTTTAAAGTTACTACTGATCATTATGGGGTAGTTAATGCCCAAGGAAACTATATATTATTCCTACTATGAATTGTTTCTTTGCTGGTTTTGGTTTCCTGTTTTACTGAATATCTGCTGACAGCATCCTGAGTCCCTTCAAAGCTGGATTACAGTGGTTGACACAGAGGACAATTTTATGGCTTTGTTGTATATATGTATGTTATAGGAGAGTGCACATATACCTACTGCATTATTTATGTGTGTATTGCAAAAAAGTTCAAGGATAATAGGAAATTCTGCATTATGCCACAACTTTTACTACTGATGCACTTTTTGGAAGTATCTTAAGATAGTTAAATTAATGTTTTTATTTTTTCTTTTTAGCAATCGGGTATTTGTGATTCTCAGTGATAGTCATACCATATATCTGGTGTTGTTCAGCCTGGAGAAAAGAATGCTCTGGGGAGACCTTAGAGCACCTAAAGGGGTGCTACAAGAAATCCATAGAGGGCCTTTTTACAAGAGAATGTAATGATAGGACAAGGGTAAGGCCTTCAAAATGCAACAGAGTAGGTTTAGACTAAATCTAAGGAAGAAATTCTTTACAGTGAAGATGCTGAGACTCTGGAACAGGTTGCCTAGGGGAGGTGTTGCCCCATCCCAGGAAGTGTTTAAGGCCAGACTGGACGGGGCTTTGAGCTGGTCTAGTGAAAGGTGCCCCTGCCCACAGCAGGAGGTTTAGAACTAGATGATCTATAAGATCCCTTCCAGCCCAAACCATTCTATGATTCTGTGATATGAAATGTGCATAGTATCAAAAGATCTATATAAAAGTAAAGCATTTTAAGCCTGCTATTTAATTTTTGTAGCTCTATTACTCTTTTTTCCTAAATGTTGTACATTTAATTTTATCAGATTTTCAAAATTTAGCTCTGGAAGTTACTTATCTGTGTTGTAGAGTTTTGAAACTGCAAGCAATATCATGTGTAGAAATGTGGCTGTTCATTATATATTCTGATTTTCTGTGTGAAAGGATTACTCACAAGAAAGAGATAAGGAAAAAATGGAAGAACATAATGATTTGTTTCCAGATGTGAATTCTTTTTCCCCTCAAGGTATACGCACGAAATGACAGATACTCAACTGAACAGTGGATAAAAAGGTCTTAATATTAAAAACAAAATGTGACAGGAAATATACCTTACAAGCGTAGTCTCTTGGATATTCATCCCTGCTTTCACTTGCCACCCTGAATTAATATTTTAACTTAATAAGATCTGCAAGAGTTGTGTAGTTGATTTTCATTTGTCTTCGTGTACTGCAGTGCTGCTCTATAGAAAACTGTATTAATGTTTATAACAGGCAATTTGGTCAAGAACTACTATAGAATGTAAATCTGCATTAATTATTGCCCTTGTGGAAAGTGTAGCGATAAACCATCTTAGATTAGCAATAAACCACCCAGTTTGTTTATATATCTGCTAGACAATTGATAACTGTGACCAGGTTGCACTGTGTGTGTATGAAATAAAAAAGCAAAGTCCAAACACATACTCAGCTTTATTATTAAGTAAAGCACAGTGGGAGACTTAGATGAACTACAGCATATAAAAAGCTTTGCTCCTACTACAAAAGAAGAGCAATTTCATGATGTTTATCGGTAGGTCCAGCCATTGCATAATAGCCCCAGCTAGCCACTGTACACATAATTATGATATATATCTCATAATCTCTATTACCATAATATATTTTTCTTCTACAAGAGAAATTAGATGCATAGTGCTCTGTGGCTCATGATTTTGCCATCTTAAAGAGATGCTTAGTATTTGAGTGATGGTTGAATCACCTATTTTATACTTAAGTACATAATCCCAAGAAGGTTTAAATCAATGTGTTAATTGGTAAGTGATACTGTAATTATATGTATAATCATGGAAATTTTGGATCCAGATTATTTACTTGCTCTCAGGAAATTAATCTACAGAGGTCATATATTAGATTGCTTGTTTATTAAGTGGAACCCCTGTAGTTACAAAGTACTGATTGGCTATAAGCTGAATGAAGCATTCTTACAGCTGTATTCAGCAGGTGTCAACAGTTCAAATCTTTGAGTGCGTATTGATCCAGATTCAAACAGTTCATTAATCTAAGCACACATTATATAGATTTTTCAATGCAATTTTGAAAGAGTTGAAAAATTGTATTGAATGATGAGAGATGATACTCAAATTATGTTTTTATGGCAAATCTCCCTTGTGCTTGTGACATACTGAGATGGGCTTGGATGCTAAAACTGACAGTGTGTCTTGATTTTTATTTTCAGATGTACTTTTCTGGCTTTAGAGTAGCTTCAGTGGGTGAAGTAGTCTTTGCCTGCTGGCAGTGCAGACCATCTGTCTTTCTAGCATCAGTTTTGTCACATACAGCCCCTGCTTCCTTTTAATTTGCTTGGACAGAAATAGCGTTGGTACCGCTTAAGAATCCCAGAGACATCCAGGTATTTCTTGTGTTATTTATTCTCCAGGGTCTTTTCTTCTCTTGGTCTGTTTTTTCTTTTGGAATCCTCTGGCAAGGCCATTTAGCACAGGTTTAAAAATGGGATGGCTGTAATGTAATCATCTAACTGCTTGAACCTCTAAAGCATGTGCTTAGGTGTTTTGTTGTTTCATGGGGAAAAATGCCATGGAGAGCATACTAGGAGAAGCATTTAAAGGTATTTGACTGGGTTTTTCCCTCAACCACAATGTTGTACCTGAAAACAGAAATCAGGTTGTCATTCAGGTTACTTATCAAATACTATTTTCTCACATATGAGGTTAGTAAGAGAAATAACGTTCCCTTTCTTGATGAATTCTGGCTCAGCTTTATCAATTGGTGCATCTATAGGCTTTTAGTTTGGCAGTTGTAAGATTCCACTCACTTTCTCATCTCTGCTAATTGCTAGTATCTTTGTTGATGTAGAGAACAAAGAAAGAAAATGAAGAGATGTTTCTTCTGTTATTAGTGAGACAAAAGAGGAGGAAAGATTGTTCAATTTTAAGGGGGAAAAATGCAGTATATAGAAATAGACTGAGGTTTTCAGGAGTTATTTTATTTTCTCCATACTGTAATGATAAAGCTAGTCAGTCTTGCTGACCAATTTTGATTAGATTGCTGTAATACCTATTAGGATAGCAGGAATGCCTACTTAATAATTTATAAATGATAAGAGGTTTTTATTCTTTTTCTTACTCCTTACTGTTTTCAATTTTTTTTTGGGCAATATTATAGAAGTTATGATACCTCTCTCAGACACTTGTAATTCATATAATACGAATTGCAGAGCTGCAAAGAAGGTAACAATTGTGCAATAGAGTGTTATAGATCTGATGCAATAAAGATACTGTGCAAAATCTGACCCAATTATCTTGAGGTTTATGCTTCTTTTATACTGGCGATGCTGTTATTTCCTGGTGCTAATAACTAACTTTACAGTAGTTTAATTTCATAAAGTACGGCTTATATTGTACAGCTTGCATATCTAATAAAAATGCAAAATTGCAATAAAGTTTATAAAATAATGGATAGAAATTTTTCAGAAGAGTTGACATGCCTGTCAAGATAATGCTGATAGAATTTCATACGTCTGCAGTAGGACACAAAATTAATTACCAAAGAATCTGACATTGTTAGTCCTTTTTATTCAGTTATGTGATAGCTTCAGTGCTCTGGAAAAAAAAATAATCAAAGCAGAATTTAAAACTGTTCTCAGAATGGCAGGTTTTCATCTAGAAATGTTAATGTATGTTAAACTTTAATTAAAAAGACTGCATATCATATCTTAACCTTTTTTTAATATAGCATAATTATGTATGGTACAGATCCTATTCCAAGGTATATTATTTTGTTGAAAGACTCTATTTTAATGTAAAAGATTTCTACTTTTCAGCAAATTATTGTCGTCTTGTAATTTTGTAGAGCTGAGTGCACACACAATGGTGCAATCTGCAGTCTTCCATAAAGTCCAAGGCTGTAATTCAGTCACAAAGGTTGGTGACATTTCCAACAAGAAATACAGATTGAGCACTTCATACAAATATAAAATACCAAGGTAACCTTTTTGTTTTTAAAGATATTTTATCTAGATAGCCCTATACTATTGGAAGATGGGTGCCTGTATATTGCAGAGTTCCAAGACCTGTTTTTGCACCAGGCTGCCTTTCCCGTGCCGCTCCTGATTCGTGCGGATGTTTGCGTCTAGATAACATCTCCTTTCTCCCTTTCACCCTGAACTGAGGCACACAGGATGTCACAAGCAGAAGTGGCTTGGGGCCATGGTGGTGTGCTGGAGGAGAGGCCCTTGGTGCCCAGGTGTGCTGTGTCCCCACGCAGCTGGCGAGCGGAGCCCGCAGAGGCACCGGGCACTAGATGTCACTGTTCCTCCATGGTGGAGCGGCCGCCTGTGCATTTTTTGGGCTGTGAGTGTAAAGTAGCTGTAGGTGGCAAAGGTTTGGAAATTTAGTTTGTATAGTGCCACTTCAGATCATACAGTCAGGAACTTTCAGACAAACAGCAGCTGGATTACTGAGCATTTTCTCATGTCATTTAAAAATTGAGCATATAGTTGAGAGAATGGCACCATCAAGCCATTTTTAGCTGGATTGGTGTAAACCAACTAATTTTGAACCACCAAAATCTTAACACCCAGGAAAGAAAACAGATTACTCATCTCCATTTTATTTATCAGCAAAGCAATGTGTTTATTTTGTAGCTCACTGAAAGAGCTGAATGAGAACTTCACTAGAACTTCATAGATGAAGGTTGGTGAGGTAGTGTATGCTGTAGTTTGTCTCTTCGGTCATTGAAGTTCTCTCTCTTACTCCCCACAGTCAGCAATAAGGGGGAAAACACATGACCAACACTTGCAGTATGCTCCTATGCCCGCATTTAGACCAGAATTTATTTGAGAAGTACCAGTGACAAAAGTGAGTGCAGAAGTTGGCCATTGGTGCTGCATATGTTAAATTAAGAGCTGGAGAATAGCTTCAATAACCTCCAAAACCCTGTTTTGGTGTGGATGCCTCTCCATCTTTATATTTAGAAGGTATTTTCTCTAGGTCTGTTCTTCCTTCCCTCAGAAGAGGATTTCTACCAGGACAGAGTTCTTCCAACTGGAAATAAAAACATGGTTCTTAACATCCAGTAGCTGAAGTTAGAAAACTGTAACTACTTGTGCTGTATTTTTACATATCAGTTTATCGTCAAATCTAATTACTTCATCATGTAGCGACTCCTGTGTCAGCTGACATCTTTAAATAAAGTCAGAATGTTTTTCTAAAAGATACTTGTAGGAAGTAGCTTAGAATGTATGGGCTTTGTGCTGGGTTTAATAGGTCAGTTTTTGGGGGCTGTCTATTACGTGAGACCTAAGGCTTTACATTAGTCTTACTCCTTCACCTTCTGATAATCTTAGGTGGTGTGCTGGTGTGTGACCCTTCTACTTTTGCTGTGCTTCTGAGTAGAAGACTCTGGTAGTATTCTGTTAGGATAGAAGACTGAAAATTATTTGTCTAATGTGGCTAAAATTTCAATCATATTTGTGATGTTTGTCTTCAGAAAAGTAATACTCTATAAATAGAGCCAGGTTTCTTATTTATTGTCCCAGTGAGTAGTGTACAACAGCTACTTCAATTACAAGAAGATTTTTTATTTTTGAATTTGGCAAATGAAACTTGATCTTATTCTTTTTAACATTTCATCCCAGTTATTAAAGTGGTCAAGCAAACAGATCCATTCAACCCATTTTGGGCTTGCGTAGAGGTAACTGAGTTTATTTAGCAAGCAGTTCTGGTGATGACCTAAAAGATGCAACTAATTGAATTCTCTTGGCTAGGTCAGCTTTTCAGAGGTCAGAGGAGAAAAAGGCATTTCATCATTAACATCACAGACAGGACTGGATAGCCATAGGATTGTGGTAGAGTCATGTTAGTCGTGTGTAGAGGTGCATCTTCAAGTAGTAAGGATGTAGTTGGTTAATTAAAAGTGCAGGATAGGCAGCTCAGGAAGTCTGCATTTGACAGCTAATGGGTTACTAAGGGGATCCCCTTGCAAGCTAAAAGGGGGGCTGCTTTCACCACAGACATATTTAGAAATGAAAGTATTATGTTGTATCCAGTTAAATCAGTTCAACACGCGTAAGTGAAGCCATAGTATCTAAGGTACTGCTATGTTACAGAGTGTATATATGGAGACTATCTATCAGCCACTGCATGCTGTTAGCACTCTATTAGAGGAAGAACGGATTCAATGTGAAAACTAAACACTAATAACAGAAGCTGGACATTGGTTAGGCTTCCTCTCAGAGATGTATAGAGAAACAACTTCTGTAATATGGATGTGATTTAAACTCAAAGGTGATTGTGGTGTGGCCACCCATGTTGCTGTTTTGCTGGAAAGGCCAGCTGCTGCCCTGCATGATCAGAGGATGCCCATTCTGTGAGCTGCACTACTAAAATCTGCACATGGCTGATCAGGATCCACAAGATGCCTATCAGTGGAACCAGCAAAATTGGCCTCATCAGTCTTGCCCAGCCTTGTTTCCTTCCACAGCCAGGGGTGTTGGTTGCTCAGTGGCCTGTGCAGTAGCACAGAGCTCTGTACCAGTCACAGGTGAAATGCTTGCAGTGCCCATAACTTGGAAGCCGCAGATAAGCTGCCACTGTTGCACAGTCATGCTTTATCTGGAAAGGGCATCATCTATATCCTTTTGCAAGATGTTACAGTTTAATGACCTGATTCTCTCTCTCTCATCCCTCCAGACAACTGTAGGTTTGGGGCAATATTAGAAGCAAAGAATGGGTTTTGTATACCTTGGACCTCAATTTTGAGCCCCAATTTCCAAGCCTGGCAAAGAACAGGCTTCAGCTTAATAGGGTCAGAGCTGTTAAACTTTTCTGCCCTGTGTCTGTAAATAGACAAGTTTTGTTGCAGGTATTTTAAGTAGTGTAAGTCAGGATAGGGTTGTTAAAGGAGCATTGATCCTGTAAAAGCTTTTCTTTTCATTTATGGCTGGACTTTGAAAAAGTAGAAAGGAATATCTGTGTGGATTCCTCCAGCCTGTAATGGATCTTTTAGGAATCAGCAAATACTGGGCTCAGAACCTCTCACATCTTCCACATGGGCAGGTCCTGCTCCCTGTTTCCTGACCGACCTGAGTTTAGCTGTGAAATATGGCACTTCCTCTCTTGCACAAAGGAGTTTTTCCCCATTCAGAGACCTACGGGTCAGAAGGAAAGAAAGAGGAGTGTTGTGTTCCAAGCATGGTGAATAAAATACTGCTGATACTTATGTGTTGCAAGAGTGGGTAGGAACTACTGAGCTGTGAGATGGCAATCGAGGGACCAACTTCACTCAAACACTTGCCTTTTATTTAACATTTATTTAAATAGTGAAACTCTTTGATTGTTAAATGAGCATTAAAACAGGCTGAAAACTGGTTTACAGTCTCTGGAAAGCAGCCACACATCATCAGTGTCATAAATTATGTCCTTTTTTACCAAGATATTGGCTGCCAGCTGAAAGGTTAGAAATAATTTATTTTATTTTCGAATACAATTTACACTGCAGTTTATCCATGAGGAGAAATGAGAAAAATGGATGCAGCTGTTTTTTAGATTAACCCCACAGAGTTGTCAGGCTTGGTGTTCCCAGAGAAGTACAATGCATTCAGTATTATCCCTTCGCAATGGGAAACCCCACCTATTTGTGGCATCTGAGAGTCAGAGGTGGAGGGACATGAGCCTTTAGTGGCAGAACCCAGGTTGTCATAATGAGAAACCCCGAGACAAAAGCAGTGGCTTAACTCAGGACATCAATTTAACAGTAAAGTGATGTGTTTAGGTGATGCAAACACAGTTTGATGATGTAAGAAAAGGTGGAGCATGGTTTTAAAGACGTTTTTAGTGCTGATGAGCAACATAAAATCTTATTTCTGGTTAAGGTGTGCTGTCTCACTTTGATCTTTGAGGAAATTTCATCTTTTGAAGAAAAGGCACCTTCTGTTTTGGACACTGTTGTGCCTCACACAAGTGCCAAAGATATGACTATATGAAGAACTCCCATGAATTGCAGAGGTTATGGCATTTTTTCAATATATTTTGTGTTTGGTTTTTTTCAATGCAGTTTGTACATTTCTATAAGTCTGTTTGTCAGGGAAACCAGTAACATAGGAAAGTAAATCTTGAATTAATAGATCCTGCGGCTTAGCATTCGTGTCAGGTTACCTAAAGTTATTTTAAAATGATATATAAAATGATTTTTAAAAACAGTGAGCCCCCTAGGTTGTTTAATTTTCAAATCCATCACTCAAGCTGAGACGGTTTACAGTGCATGTGACATAGCAGAAGAAGGATTACAGTACGTGTGAAGCATGAGGACAAAGATTACTGAGGAAACACTAGAGTCCGATGTAGGTGGGAATCATATTGTGCATAGGAGGTGTTATTTATTTACAATATAACTCCCTTTGATTTGACAGTGAGACTGGGTCCTACATCCAGAACTCAAGTTAAGGCTGAAATACAATCTACATGGCATAGATGCATGTGTTTTGGTTTTGTGTTGTTGTTTTTTTTCCCTTGGTCACACGGCTGCATCATTAGTGACATTTTAATGTAGAACTGCAGCAGTCGCTTACTTCATAAAATGCCTTCCTCTGGCATGAGCCTTTTTAATGTTCAAGGAAAACTCAGGCCATATCTGCTATCTTGATGTTTTGTGACCTGGGAACAGAGCTTATTGTATCAAAACAGCAAGCAGAAACTGAAGCCTTGCAGTGAGAATGTGCAGTTTAAGTCCAGTTGCATGGATCATCGTTAAATTTTTTTATAGGGTCACTTAACTGCTGCAGATTTTTAAATGGAAAATAAAAAATGGTACAGTCACTCCTGTATAATTTTCCTGCATGTTAGTTGCGTATTCCTTGTGCTCAGGAAATCAATGCCAGTGATGTAATGGGAGTTTCTACATCATAGTGGTATGTCATTCACACGGAGAGAGCATCGTGGGAGCTTGTGAGATTGATGTCCTCTCTAAGAATAGCACTGATTATAGAACAGATTTTCCCATATACAGAGCCATTTTTAATTCACTGCCTACTGCAGCTGCCAGCCTGCGGAGATAATTCCTTCTAGCAGAATAGCTCTAGATTATTATAGGGAAATCAAATTTGCATAAAAGCATTTTATCTCTCCCCTTTTTTTTCATGTCAAAGTTACCAAACATTTGCTGTCAGTTACTTTTTTGCGTGTAGGGAGAACTTGGTTAGAATTACATCTTAAGTGAATTTTGTTAAGATGTTTCTGACTCTTTGTTGTTTTATGTAGTTTAGAATAAATACTAAGCAGCTACAAAAAGTGTTGTTAGGGAGCAAGCAAGATTTTTAGAAAACTGAAAATTAGGAGCTGTTTTTGCAGACCTTGAGGAGCCTAAGCAGCCCTGTTCACATCTACTCAATTACACGATCCCTGTGGTCTGGGCAGATCTTGCAGAATGGGTTTGAAAGTGTGATGTAGCCAGCCATTGCTTAGAGTGCTGTGCAAATCTGAGTGGATATTGTGATTTACTGATGAGGAAACTGAGGCACAGATAAGTTAAATGACGTGCTTGGGGTTACAAACTTAGAGCAGAATAGACTTGTAGACTCCTGAACTGCAAGTGGTTGCCCACAGAGTTGGACTGTTCCCCGCTGTGGTGGGTTTGGTCAAGCCACATGGACACCCACATCCTTGTGTTCTTCTTATTCAAACACACCTTTGAGGTTCAACTGCAAGAGCAAGTTTTTGGGTTTTGGGCTAATATTTTTAATTCACTTTTATAATTAACCATAGCTAAGTACTGGGTATTTTAGAATCTAAGTATAAACTGTTTTTTCAAAGGCTGACGGAAATATCGTAGTGAGGTCTTAGGGTGGAGAAAGACATTTCCCTCCCATTTTGAAATCTAAGGTTGAACTTCTGCTTAATTTGTCTTTGCTTCAGCCTTGTTCACAGCTGCATGGAGTACTATTTAAAGGTATTAATGTAATTTGTCTCCTCCTCTGTTAAAATTTCTGGTGTGACTTGTAGAATTCTAAAACTGTACTGCTAAATACTTGAAGAAATCACCAAGGCATCATTCAGTTGCCTGAGCTGAGGTGGCTAATGCCATTTGATACATGCTAGGACAGCCTCTGCTTTCTAGCCCAGAAAGGTGTAGGCATCCCAGAGATAGTGTGTTGCATCTAGCCTTGTGGGGATACTCTCAGATAGGGGCCTTTGTGTAGGCAACTGAGCTGACATGCCAGGTTGACTGCAGAGCTAAATAGTTCTTAAAAAAGCAAACATAACAGCAAGAATGTGGCTTAACACACTGACCATGAAGGTAAGATCTTGGCTTCTGTCTGTGTGAAAGCAGTCAGAAGACCATTGAGTATATTAGACTAGTTTCAGAATTTGCTGCCATATTCCTTTGAAAAGTCTTTGAAGAGGAACGGTAGGTATCAATAGACCCTGGCCACATCTGGGAATTGCTTGGTATGACAGAGCAGAGAGGCTGCATGGGAACTGATGTCTGTTCTTTGTGTTTAAAGTCTGATCCTTAGTTAGAGTTGAGGCTTATCTGGCCATGGCCCAGTGGGACCTTCTACCAATTGAAAGTCTAAGTGCTGAATGCTCCAGGAAGGTCCGCTGCGGTTGACTAGCACATGCTCTGTAGGAAGTCTCAGTGGTCTGGGTTGGAGTGGCCAGGAGTGAGATGAATATTTATGTTGGTAGTTATGAGATCATGAACTATCATACACAAACAATTAATTAGTGACCTCGATGCCTCTTCGGGCTTCATTGATTTCAGTAGATGGGGCTTGTAGAGATCTTGGTCACTCTGTGCACTGTCAGCAGTAGAAATTATGAATTCCCTTAACAGTGTGCAGAGGTATATTTTTCCTGGGAACTGAGGTAGTCTGCTTAAGTACTGTGCTCCCTCTGCTATCAGGTGCTAATGTAGAGTTTATGGTTGTAACAGGCAAAATGACTTTGGAGGATTGTGCTGTAACCTGATAGTTTTTCCCCTACCTTCAGTGTTATAACATGATTTGGTCTTGCCTGTGGATGGAAGTAAATCATATTTTACCCTCACTGCTAAATTGTATTATGGCCCTGACCTTTATAGGTGAGACAAAACTGCATTATAATGTGGTTATAGGAGTACTGTGTTATACAGGGAAAACGTCGTTATCTGAGGGTCTCAAGAGAATGTCCTAAACCAGAAGATAATTAGGATTTTGGATAACCAGGAATTTCAGTCTCACAGATGCATTAAGCTAAATCAAAGCTTCACTGCTGAAGCTGGGGAACAAATGTGAGTCTAGTAAATATGCATTAAAATGTAACATAATATTCAACATGATAAAATGGAGTGGAGCAGGCCCTCAGCTCAGCTGCTGTGAGTTGTCATGGCACTGTAGTCAATCTATGATAACTAACGCCATCTGGGATCTTCCTGTCATCCCAGACTGGCCCTCTAGTGTGTTTTTCTTAGTATGATTCGTTCTAAAAATAGAAAAATTAGAAAAGTCGAGCCAACAGGCAGTATAATGTCCCCTTCGACAGAAAAGTGGAGGTAAAAAAATCATGCTAACGACAGCTGGGCTGGGTACATGGTTGTAGTATATTATGTGAAATGCTGGTTTGGTATGCCAGAGTTTCAAACAGTGCAGTTGAGAACCCCTTGGAGAAGAAGAATATGTTAAAAAATACATACCTCTGCAGAGTCCCTGAAGATCATAGCTGACATGTGGTACTGCCTTCTGAATGACCTGTTCCGTGGGTTCTGTCTGAAGGGGTGGTCACAGGTGCCTCACAGAGACCATCAGTGACTGTACTTGCTGCTTCCATGTAGGAGCACTGCGTGCAGACACTGCTCTGAGCAGCTTTAGTGATCCCTCATCACAAGAAACATGGTCAGTGGGAGGGAAAGTGGGGCTGGACTGGGAGCGCAGGTCTGTTCTGTCCCAGTTCTCTGATTTTTCTCCAAGGGCCTGAGTGAAGCCTTCAAATCTAGGTGTGCATCGCCAGACCCTGCTAATTCACAGCTAAAGATTGGTTTACCTAATTGCTTACCTAATGTATTCAAGTTACTAAGTGAAATCTAAAATTAATTGGAAATCTCACAGCATCTTCAGGGATAAGAGTTTAACAGTGTGCAGACCTTAAACTGTTTGCACAGTTGCGCCTTACAAAAAGGATGTGTAATGTTAGCAAACACCTTCCTGTTCCCTTTTGCAGACAGCTTCTGTCTTTCTGCAGCAGAAGCCTGACAGTGGAAACTACCATCCTTCAGTCTTACAGATTGCACTTCACTGGATTTTTATAAAAGTGTCTGTATATGTGTGAGTGTGTTTAGCTGTGTGTGTGGAGAGAGAGAATGTCTTTTTTTGTGTGTATACATTATAGTACAGTTGAAAAGTAATTCATTATGCCAAGGAATTCTCTCTCTCTGCCTGCACCACCATGACCGTTTCCAACTCGGATGGGTTTCCCATTCACCTCAACTGAGTATACAAGTGGATGAAAAGGTGGTTTCACAGGCCCACAAGAAAAGCGTATTTCATTTTTAGTGTATGCTAAGGATTGGGCATCGGTATTCAGTCCTGGCTTTCTCCTTCATAACAAAGAAGGATGGAGGCATTTTGCTAACACTGAAGTTTAGTTTCTGCAGAACCTTGGTAGTGTATGAGATGACAGAGCATCAGATTCTTTGGCAGTATTTTTTGTTGATGTGAATGAGGCTACCCTGGGTTTACAGAGGATCCAGCTGTGTAAATCCTTCAAACTTACAATTTGCTACATCAAGGGATTTCTGCTGCTTCATCTCATAAGTCATAAGAAATACTACTGTGATTTTTTTTTTTTCTCCTAACGTTTGAAGCCCCAAATACAAACTCATCTTTCACTTTGACACTATACCAGGCAGGTCACCATGTGATTGAAATGTAAAATAATATCGTGTAATCAAAATAAATTTCTTATGAACCAGTCAGCCCCCCCCCGCCCCGTGCCATCATGTAGACTAACATCATAGAGCCTGCAGTCATATGCTGCAATTTTGATATGGTTCCAGCAGACATCAAAATTTCTTATGTCAAAGTTGTTAAAAGAAAAAATTCTGTAAGGAAGCATAATTACTGACTGTCTTTCTGCAGACTGTATTAGCTTGCATATGATCATTTGTAAATATAAAATAGGTTTTGATAGATTTTATTAAGAAAAGTCCGAATTTCATTTGGGCTTTTACTATCTAGTTTACATGACAATCTTGACAACTGTGTACCGATCGTTATGTTCTTATAACAATCAGGTAAGAGACTGATCAATTGAAGACATAATAAATTAAGGGTATAATAATGTTGCTTGTCAAGGTATTACTAACTAAATAAGATCTGGCTTGCAATTTATCTGGTATATTTATATTAAGTGGGAATTACACTTAGAGATTTGTGTAATTGACTTGCTTTGCAGCTTTTAAAAAAACAGATTAACTTTTAAATTGTGTGTTATTTGCTGTAAATAACAATGATTAGTTTGGTTCAGGCACAGGATGAGGGAACCAACAAACTGGAACAAGAACCCTGTCAGATGAGCAGCACCATCATCCTTTACAGTTTACGTTGGCAGTTAAATTAAGGGGTTTTCTGTTCCCCATAGAGAGTTCCTTGTCTCTGGGTTTCCAGTAGAGGGTTGGTGTGTTCTTAGTGATGTATGTTTAAGCTTGCCATTATCAGCAGTTTCCTAAAGCAGCTGTAGAACACACAATGTTCTTCTGCATAAGCATTTTGCAGAGAAGGTTACAGAAGCATCCAGAGCGACTCATGAGGAAGCTAACCTTAGGCTAAAGTAAAAGAAGGGCAGGAATGGTTTTTTATTGATGAAGCACTAACCCACTGGGTTTAAACTGTGCCTTCTGGTTGACTTCTTGCTTTATTTGCAGCCCAAAAGATGAAACTCGCTGACCAAACGTAATGGTAATCTGACAATGAGAAAGATGAATAAAATACATGGACTTTTTATCCTTCAGCACTTCCGTTATCCTTGTTTGAGTTACAGCTGAGGAGCTTTGCACAATCCAAACAGGTGCTGGTGTTGGAAGAAAGTGCATGGAATTAGAACAGCAAATTTTCTTTTTTGTTTGTTTGGTTGGTTTTTGGTTTTGTTGTTTTGTTTGGTTTTTTCTTTTTTTTTTCTTTTTTTGGAGAGAAGTCAACTTCTGTTGCATGTGTAAGTTTTGAAAAATATAAACAAAAAGCAGACTCCATGTAACTGTACTATCAATTAAGTTGGTTTAATAGCATTTCTACTTGTTGCTAATAAAGCAAACATTTACTAATCTTATCTCTTGTAAGCAGGAAGGAAGTTACAGTGCACAGTAATGCACATTGCTGTCAGGAAAAGTGGCTTATAATATCATATGATATAATTTGCAGTGAAGCAAAACCAGCAAATTGCTATGTGGGAGCACTCTTTATCCTCTTGATTTAACTTCTTCGCCTCCCTTCCCCCTTGCTAGCTTTGTAGTTGTTCAATTCCCTAGGTTTGTGCATCCTTAGCATTTCCTTCTCTAATCTGCTATATCAACAGCCTGGCTGTTCCGAGATCATACTACTGGAGAACTGATGAGATGGGGGATAAATAGTGTGAACTCTTCTTCCCTTGGGTTTTTTCCTTTGCCTACTCCCTGGATTGAGCTACTTTGAGGAGCAATCAGCGTTAATGTTTAATTGTACTTCAAGGAATGCTCTGGTATCATCAAGACTGACAAATGATGGTCTGAGGAGTGAGGGCACTTGCTGAAATATTTAATTTGTCTGTCATTTTTAAAAAGTTGAATATTACTGATTGATAATAAAATGAAAATCAATTTTCCTGTCTCGTGTGTCTTCCCCTTTTGCCCTCGAATCTTCTCGCACCATTCTCAGTACTGCTCAATGAGAGGAAGGCTCTTTGCTTTTAAGAGGAGCCTAACTCTTGGCTGAATGGAGGCTCTTAACATGATGTTTAGCATCCTAAGTAAGCAAACGTCCTGGAGCTGTTACATACTTAGCACTTCACAAGTCAGCCTGCTAATATTTAAATATATCTAACTTCAGGATCCTCTTAAAAATTAATAACCAAGAGGGTGCGGGAGGAGTTTGGAGTGCTGGAGTCACAATGGCTGCAGTGTCCTGCTGCTGTTGTGTTGAAGAGAATGAATTGCTGATTAATTCTATAGTTTTGCATGCAATAGTGATTTCTGAAAATATTCCCCACCTCTTTGTCTGGAACCGATCCCATAGTCTGCTGACATTTGAAAGAGTATACAGCTTATCTGTTGTGAAGTCCACTGAAAAATAATTTACTATTCACATGTTAAATATAGGGGCAGTTGGTCTTTTTATACTACTGCAGTAATTCTATGAGGAAAATTTCAATGATGAAAATGAAAAAAAAAGTTAAAATAGTCATAATTTACTGCTTTAGTCTGCAGGGCAGCTGTTTTCTCCCTCTATCTGTATTCTAATAAGTCTTTTAAATGAAGAGATTTATGAGATTATTTTAATTTTGATGTCTTTTTAATGCTTCATGCATTTTAAATACAACCTTTTAATAGTTTTTGAGATTGAAGAATTTAATTTTATTTTATACTGCAGAAATAAATGTATTCTCAGGAGACTGCACCATTATAACAGCTTCTTAAATATATTTTTTTTAAATCCAACATGTCTGGCATATACAACTATAGTCCCAACCAGCAGTACTACACTTAGCATCAAATGTGAGGCAGCATTAGAGTTTGAGAGGCACTGTGGCTAATAAGTATATTTAAAAGAAAAAACAACAAAACTCTGCTTGGTGTGGGCAATAACCTTCTGTTGATAGAGTCACACAGAAAGCTCCTGCTGTAAGGGCAGGATTCAGAATATTCTGAGTGCAGCAAAATAGGTGTGGTTGTGCTGTGTAAGGCACCTGTACATCCCCACTATCTACTGCTGCAGCACGTGTGCTGAGGGCGAGCCCTGGAGTGTGCTGCGTGGATCTGGAGTGGAACAGCCCCAGCCTGGTGTCATCTCTCAGGTGTATGGCTGTGCAGAAATCTGATTCCTCCTTAACTAATACGGAGCTCCTCGCTGCAAAATCTTAGTGCCTTTTGTTTTGGTTGCAAGTTGTTAAAAGGCATATCATATATTTTACATAAGAGCAAAACAAAAAGGATTAAGGACTTTAATAAAGTAGAAGGGAGTGGCGGACTCTTGCCTAGTTTTAGCCCTCTGAAAATGAAGCTAGTCACAGATCTTTTCTGCTACCACTTAGGTAATGGGCCTTCCAGGGAAGGGTATGGTGGGTGCATGATTTAAATGTGATTGGGAAAGGTAAAGTAGATGAAGACTAGCAAGACTAGCTGAAGGGAAAGAGTGGTAGGTAACACAGAGGCTGGCAGGGCACAAACAGTGCAGTCTACAGTGGCAGGTCTGTGCTGCTGGTTACCTAGTCCTACCTCTGCACTCTTAAAAGCAGTAGCAGGAGTGGCTCTTTGCACATAGAACCTGTTCCTACAGTCCTCAGTATTACAGCGGTTGGCATGTCTAATTATTACATACTAAAATCCAGCTTGACAACATGAGAAGATCTGCCTGTGCTCTTCAGGCTCTATCAGTTCTCTTTGCTGCAGAGGGCATTGGACTTTGCTTAGCTCCATGCTGGTCCTATGCTTAGCTGTACCCATCTGTGTGGGTACCTGGGAAAGGTGCAGATGCAGCACTTGCAGCCACTGTTGGCATAGCGACCCATACAGAATCATAGAATCATAGAATCAGACAGGTTGGAAAGGACCTCTGAGATCATCAAGTCCAACCTTTGATCCACTACCATCACAAGTTGCTAGACCATGGCACCAAGCGCCACATCCAGCCTCATCTTAAAAACCTCCAGGGACGGTGAATCCACCACTTCCCTGGGCAGCCCATTCCAATGGCTGATTACCCTCACTGTAAAGAATTTCTTTCTAATATCTAACCTAAACCTCCCCTGGCACAACTTGAGGCCATGCCCTCTTGTCCTACTGCTGATTGCCTGGGAGAAGAGACCAACCCCTACCTGGCTACAACTACCTCTCAGGTAGTTGTAGAGAGCGATGAGGTCTCCCCTGAGCCTTCTCTTCTCCAAGCTAAACAACCCCAGCTCCCTCAGCCTCTCCTCATAGGGCTTGTGTTCAAGTCCCTTCACCAGCCTCGTTGCTCTTCTCTGGACCCGCTCCAGCACCTCAATGTCTTTCTTGAACTGAGGGGTCCAGAACTGAACACAATACTCAAGGTGTGGCCTCACCAGCGCTGAGTACAGGGGAAGGATCACTTCCCTGCTCCTGCTGGCCACACTGTTCTTGATGCAGGCCAAGATGCCATTGGCCTTCTTGGCCACCTGGGCACACTGCTGGCTCATGTTCAGCCTCCTGTCAATCAGCACCCCCAGGTCCCTTTCTGTCTGGCTGCTCTCCAGCCACTCTGTCCCCAGCCTGTAGCGATGCAGGGGGTTGTTATGGCCAAAGTGCAGGACCCGGCACTTGGACTTGTTGAACCTCATCCCATTGGAATCAGCCCAACTCTCCAGTCTGTTCAGGTCCCTCTGCAGAGCCCTCCTGCCTTCCAGCTGATCGACGCTCCCCCCCAGCTTGGTGTCATCCGCAAATTTACTAATGATGCACTCAATTCCCTCATCCAAATCATCAATAAAGATGTTAAACAGGACTGGTCCCAGCACTGATCCCTGGGGAACACCACTGGTGACCGGCCACCAGTTGGATGCAGCCTCGTTCACCAGCACTCTCTGGGCCCGGCCCTCCAGCCAGTTCCTAACCCAGCACAGAGTGCCCCTGTCCAAGCCATGGGCTGCCAGCTTTTTTAGGAGAATGCTGTGGGAGACAGTGTCAAAGGCTTTGCTGAAGTCCAGATAGACTACATCAACAGCCTTTCCCTCATCCTCCAGACAGGTCACCTGATCATAGAAGGAGATCAGGTTGGTCAGACAGGACCTGCCCTTCCTAAACCCGTGCTGGCTGGGTCTGATATGAATAACCCTCTGTCCAGCATATGCACTGCGCTTGTCCTCCTAAAATACTTTGGTTGAGATTTGCCAAGGTCTCATGTGCCAAGTTGTTAGGCACATGAGAGATCAGGGAAGAACTCTTAAGTATTTTGAAAGAACATCTTCCAAATCATACTTTACCTTTACCGTTCACGAAATATTTTGAACTGCAACTGTTGAAAACTCCCAGAGGAAGGGAAGAAAGGCCATGTATTCTTCCGAAGGGCCAACACATCTGGCCACTGTTGGAAATAAAATCAGGTAGACACTTGACCTGAAGCAATAGGCTGGTCTTTTGTGCCATTCTTATGAGCAGTCTCATCACTGTAAGATGGCTTAGGTTTTTAAGTCGAGAGTGTGCAGGGTTACAAGAGTAAAGATCAGCAGTGGGAGCTCAAACTTGAATGAGTAAAATCTGAGAGAAATTTGTATTTACTCTGTGGTGACATTACAGAAATGGCTATTTCTGCATGACTTGGTGCTCACAGCACCTGGATGTCCTACTTCACATGCATCTGCCCTGTGACAGCCATTACCTGGATCAATTAGTGACAGCAAATACACAAATGATTAGGCTTTTATCATGAAACACAACTGCTGAGTCAGTCAACTGAATGTCCCTGGTTTTATACTAATTCCTCTGTTGCAGTATTTCAGGCTTCTGAGGTTTCTGGAAGGTTAAAACATAAGGCTTGGAAAAAGTAATCTGGTAATTATTATCAGAGAAGGAAAAAAAATAGGAAGTGAGTAAAAGCAGGCAGGAGCCAGTATCTGTCTTTCCAGCTGGTTCTCCATATTTTGAGCATTTCTGCCTTGATCTGCCTTGTGTTAGTCAGGCTAAAGCAACAATCTTGACTGTGCATGCATGTGAGATTTCAACTACCACACTTTAGGTTTGTAATTAAGAAATTAATTAAAATACTGTACAGTTTACTGCACAGTCTATCAAGAGAAGGGCAGTTTACAAGATTTTCCACATGTGTGCTATAAATTGAGTGCTACAGATATATAGTCATATTCACACTGACATTAAAAGTTATCCTCCTCCTGCAGAGGAGTATCATGACAAATTATTGTGAAGAAGTAGTTATAAAGTAATTGTTTCAGCAGAAACCGAACCATTAAGAATGAACATTTCAACAGTGAAAGACCAATGTGAAATCCAAAGTGAGATGCAGAAAGAGGAGATATTAAAAAAACCCAGAAAACAACCCTCAAACTTCTGAATTTGCCTGCAGTTTCCTGAGGTTACTGATGAGCTGGTGTCAACCCTCTGCTGATGCCCCTTCAATTGCGATATGTCAGAATTCAAAAGTACGAGTCTGGAAGTTGTAGTTGAGTGGTAATGTTTTGTACCATTACCAGATCCAGTGATACCATTGCCAGTTGTGTATTGTAACTCTAGCGATTTCCGTGAGTTAAAGTAAGCTGAAGGCACTGAAAAAGACACCTTTTTGCAAATTCCAGGTTGAGACTGATTTCACTTTGCTTAAAATTATGGATTTCCCCCTTTTATGTGTTACCAGGCAAAATGATGGAGAAGTACTTGAGGTAATACTGCCTATTACAGTAGTGCCTCATAATGTTTAAGGTAAGTTTTTAGAAAGCAATGCGCATGAAAATATTTGCATTAAACTTCTTTTCCCATGTTTCCAGCAAAGGTAAGAAAGGAAGGAGGCAAAAAGGAGATTTGTGATTTAGTACTGAATGGTATTAGTGAAACTTTTCTCGCAGTTACTCTATTAAAAATGTCAGGTGTGTGAGCCTGCCTTGAGAGATATTGCCAGAAATCATGCTGCAAAGGCAGGAGAAAAAGTGAAATAAAGTGGTACCACTAGGAAGACTTAAATAAAAAACCCCCCACAAAGTGTGGCAGAGAAAAATCAAACATTATCCTTCTGTATCTTCTTGTTATCAACAGGAATTGAATTAAATTTTGCAGCATAGCAAATTATTGATCTCTTTTTCAAGGAAGCTTCATCAAAGGGTTGAAGCTTTTGTAGATTTCTCAAGAAATGCTAAGTGTGTGAATTGGGATAATCACCTCAAATACAAGGTGGCTACTACCTTCCCACTTTATCTCAGTAGCAACACAGTTGAGTGATGTCAGTCCTGAAGAGTGAGTTGGAGGAAGCCGATGGATTGTTGCAGGAAGGGCATTGGTGTTAAACTGAAATCTGCCACTTGTGTGCACAGTCAGTTAATGCCTGGAATTACTTTTTTTTGGGTGAGTGACAGCAGTGTGCCATGGGGCAGATTTTTACTTTCTGAGTGAAGTCGTACTGCAACAAAACACCATCCCCTACTCCCTGAAAATGCCCCCCTAGACTGTTTGGAAATTGTGCTACTGTCAGTAATGTTGCATAAAATGTCCTAAAACAGTCAGGCAGATTGCAACACTCAAGTGGGGGATTCTCTGCTTGGCAGCATAGATAAAACTGGTCTGTTTTTGTGGAAGTGACACTGATGTATAAGAGGGGAATTGCGAGCTCCTTCTGTGAGGACATTCCTGTGGATACTAGGGTACAGCCAGTTGCAAGAATTGGTTGTTTTATTTGATTAGTCTTTATTTCTACTTGAATATTGAGCTTTTACTGTTCCAGTGCCCATATACTCTCTATGAGAGTTCTCTTTTGTGCACCATCATGATTTCTGTCAAAATTAAGACATACGTGGAAGGGAAACAAACAATAAATGTAAGATCAGATGCATTAGTGTAGACTGCATAGAGAGTTAAGAGAAAATAGGAATTGTGTGGATTATTTCATCTCTAGGTCTGAAACCACTGCTCCTTCTTTCACGGGAGCAGATGCAGAAGGAGAGGTGGCTTAGGAACAAAATCTTGCTTGTTTTCCTTAAATGCTAGGAAAGCAAACTTGCTGAAGTATCTTTTTCAACCCTCAGAACCCCTGGGGGAGTAAGGAGGAAGGACATTATGACATTATGGCTGACACTGCTGCGGATGCATGGTTCTTACTGGGACAATGCCTTGATTGCTGAAGACTTATTATGATTTATTGTTAAATCCATGTAAGAAATGTATAATGCAGGAAGTGGTAGAGTGTTGTGTGTTTTCTGCAACTTGCAAAGCCCTAAGTGACTTAGTACCTGCCGTTCCTCTTCTGTCTTGCTTTCAGTTTGGATAAGCTGGGTGTTTGACTTGCTGTGAAGGCAGGAAATGTCCAAATGATAAAGTGACCTCATCAAGAGTCTCTTTATTTTGGAATATTTTTGCCTCCCACCAGGGCTCTTATTGGCTCGGATGGTTGATCATTAAGTAGCAAAAGAGATAGAAGTTGTCAGGATCCATTTATTGTGTATCTCCTTGCCATGAATATGATTCAAAAGCTCCCCTTTGGGTTTGATGAACTTCTTTTTGGAGCTTTTGTAAGGCCAAAGTACTCCCAAGCAAATCAAATTGCATCCGACATGATGAAATATAAATGAACACATTGAGCATCAGAAACCCGATAGCTATTTGTGAAACAGTTGAGGAACCTTTGTTAAGTACTACACTCTCCACTACATTACGAGATGTATTTATTTCATGTGCATTTAATAATGCAGTAAAGATGATGCCTGAAACACTCAAGTACAATGAGGAATTACTATTGTTCTGCAAGCAAGGTAAAGGCACTATGCATGATTGCCCCAGAGGATATGCAAGATATGGAAAATGAAGTGAAATAAATAAAAAGTGGCAGATGACTGGGTTCTGGATATTGCTAGGTGAATTTATTAATTGCTAATAGAGCACCAAGGCATGAATTACTCAGTCATTGCCATTGTTTCAGTTTTATGACTTTCCTCTTAAATACAGGTTTGTTAGGAAGGAATCAAATGTCACTGGGCAGTGAATTATACAGAAACAAATTTATGCTTGTGAATGCTGATTTTCCATAATAAGTTATGACTTTAAAAGGACACCATCAAGGTATTTGTTCATAGTTTCAGCATGACTTTTCTTGTCTGTGATAACTGCTTGTACTCTGGATAAGGAAAGCTGTCATATACATTTTTTCTTTTTGCTTGATCGTGTGTGACACAAAACTGTCATTGTTAGTTTTCATACAATAAAGTTCCTATATTTTAGTAAAAAAGCAATAGAATAGTTTGCTTGCTTTAACATATTTGTGTTAGAACTAGCTACAGATGTAACTAGACATAACTACCTTCTGGTCACCTAAAGCATGTTACAGTCTTTGAGAAACCTCAGTGCATCTATTGGTCTTAAACACAGTCCTTGTCCTGCTGTAATCATGGAGCTGGCTAGATGATGTCTGGCCTGTCAAAATGAGTTTCATGCTCAGATGGGCTGTGTAAAGTGGTTCTTGTGCTTGTGGATTCTTACCTCATATTCCATGTTTCATCACTAAAACATACTTTATAATGGTTCAAAACATAAACTAACGAAGAAAACTAAGAAACAGCTTAGCTCCAAGAACTGTTCGTGCAAATACCTCCAGTGCCTTTGGTTTCACGTGGAAGGTCATTTTTACTTTACTATATTGAGAGTAAAATAAAACTAAGAGTTTAAAATAAATTTTCTGGATTAGTCTTGGTAGATTTTTCGAACAATAAAGTGGTAAGTATGTCTCCTTGGGGCTAAGCATGGTAAAACTGGGAACTAGGTACACCTTTGAGTGTTTATGTTAATATTTGGGTTTTAGAACTGTGCGCGGACAACAGTGTTGTAGGTCCTGGCACGCTGCTGTGTATGTTTCTAATACAGGTTTTCATTTAAGCATGATACTGTTTTGGTTGCTTAATATGCAATGTCATAAAAGACAGGATTTTCCTTTTGATTTAGTTTTTCATGCTGTGACCAGGAGCTTTAAAATGTAAAACAGTTGTAAACGTAAAGAAAGAAATTTCTACTTTTTCTTTCTGTGTCTGTTTGGTTTTGGGCATGATCACATTTCTCAAATACTGCTACTTATGCTACTGAGATGTTTGTAGGCATCTCAACACTATTTGTAATGCTTGCTTTAGGCCTTGTCTGGATGAACTACATGCAATCAACTCTTGTATTTTCCCTTTATATGTCATATTGTAATGCCACAATAAGGGTAGAATGTGGCCTTTCCTGCACCATCCGATCAGTGTCTACCTTGCCATCAGTCTATTCTCTTCTTGCAGCAAGAAGTGTGTTAGTAATCCTGGCCTCCTTTGTGCCACGCTGTACCTGGGCAGCCACAGGGAGCCCCGCCAAACTGATGAGATGTGAGTTGTTGCCAAGAAGCCCAGCATGTCTCTGGAAACAGATAGATTAAAGGCCGGATTTGTAAAGGTGTGAGTGAGGCACCTATGAGCGGTTCTAGGCACCTCACAGGAGCTGAGAGATAGGGCTTATGGATACTAAAGTACCTAAATAGATAATACCTGTCTGTAAGGTACTGTTTCCAGATCTTTCATGGCCCAAATCAGGGCCAGGTATGTGACAGAGCCAGAGTGAACCTCTCCCCTGTTTCTTCATGAAGCTGAATTGTTGTTGGATTCACTCTCTTCAGGAGAATTAACCTGTTGTTATAAATTTGGGTATTTGAATGAATGAATACGTAACCTGAATTGGATTCCAGTTGTGTGGGAAACATGAAGAGCTTGGAGATGAGTAGGACTGAACTTCAGGAAATATGTCTATTAAGTCAAATTGAGGGAGACACAAACACCAGCTGGGGTCCATTGCATTAGGGGCTTTGCAAATGCTTAACAAGGCTGTCTCTTTACCTTTTCTCACTGTTTTCTTTCCTTGAATCTTTCTGAGTGGACTGAATTGCAGTATTACTTGGATTGCCATTGTGATCAAGGTAGGCTGTTTTCCCACAGTTTTGTATGGCATTTCTCCAAGCTGATTTTGGGATGGAGAAATTCCTTTTTTCAGCAGACAGTTCTTTTCCATGATCAGCTGAAAAGCTGATGAGAAAAGAAGAGCCATTAGGTGTGGAGAGCTGGCAGTAGCACCATCCATACAAAAAATCGCAGGGGTAATATGTAGCTCTCAGAGAAGACATGAATAAAATTTTACAGGAATTACAAAAACATGTGCCTTTCAGTATTAGTTAAGTGCTCGTAACTTTTGCTTGTAACACTTTGTACTTCAGCATAATTTTTCATAAGCAAATCACATCTGAAATGGCATGGGAACAGGACATTACAGTGCAGTGACTCAGGGTGGAAAGGTGCAGTGTGATTCCTTTCAGGAATGTCTTCACAGGCTGTGTTGTCTGCATTAGAAATAATCCACCAGTCTCTCCACTGGACACCACCTGAATGTGTATGGGCAGCTGATCTGTCCCTGCACTGTGGGGAAACTGCTTTAGACAATCTCCTGAATGCTTTGAAAACATGTTTGTTCTTGACGGTTTTTTAGTTTGAAGAAGGTGAATGTATCCTGAAGACTTTGCTCTTTGAAGTCTTGTCTTCCAAAAAAAAAATATTTAGCCAAGTCAGTTTTTAAAGTCACCATGTTAGTCATCCTGGTGATTACATAAGGAACACTTCAGGAGCATTTCACATAACATCAGCCCTTGGCAGGGAATCACAATGAAGGTGAAGTATTAAAAACTGTGTGCTCATAAAGACAAACACGGCTGGATTATTACACAGAGAGATCATCTCAGTATTTGGTGTTGAATATATCTTTGCATTAATTCAGCTTGTTTCTGAGAACACACTGGAAGAAAACATAATTTGAATTAATTATTTGCGCATATGGCATATGCCTGATGTCAGCTAATGCTGCATTAAGGATAGGCATGCTGGGCACACATTAAATAATAGAGTAAATATTTGTATTGTTTATAATAAACTAGTTCCTTCTGCAGATCTTCTTTCTTTGTGCCTCAGTAAACATTCCCATTGGGCTTATTTACTGTGATTCATATAGTGCAATATGTTAAGTGTTATAAAACGTATGTATTTAAATTCTACTGCAAGACCTCACTGTGTTTTCGTAGCAATTGACGGTTTAGTAACACTTTAAAATAACATTGAGACCATTATGGCACCTTATTATTATATGGAATGTTTTGTTAGCATTAATCACAAAGGTTCATTTTGTGTCAGAAATGCTTCTACAGAAGTTCCGTTGTGATTTAACTGTAATGAAACATACATTTATCTCAATGTGTTTTGAAGTATTTATGTCAAGTGATTATTTTAGGAAAGAATTAGATGCCCTAAAGTTGTGCAACAATGGAAGAAAGATGGATTCTAAAAAAAAAACAAAAACAAAACCAAAACCAAAAGCCCACCAACGCCCAAACCAACAAAACCCCCTAAAAATAAAATAAAAAATTTCACACTTTGTCTGCCCTGGCCTCAAATGGTTATTCCAAGGTGGGATTTAGGTGGGCCTTCCAGCATTGGCAAGTCTAGTGCCATTGTCAGATGCATCCTTTAGCAGATGTTCTGTTGTGACTGATTTGCAGATGCTTGTAAAGTCTGATGTGCTGAGCATAGAGAAAATGGTCAGGTTGGCTTGCTGTCCCATCTGAGATAGGACTGATTTGTTGTGTTGTAGATGTAGAGTTGCGCTATACAGGGACAGTAGCCATTTGTTGAGGAGTTCCCAAGCTACTGTAAATCCAGAAATATGGTGAATGACCCAAACTGAAAGGAGATAAGTTATTACTAAAGGCAAGTGTCTTTCTCTTGCATCGGCATGCCAGATAGGTGCTGAATGGAGTTGATTGGTAGGGATAGTTCACACTCTCTGAGCTACCTGTCCAAGTGTTCTTCTTCAGGCAGGTGAACCTATATGGCAGAGAGTCAGTGTACCAGCATCTGTTGTCTTTGTTGACAAGGGCTCTCAGGAAAAGAAGCCCAAGAATCCAGAAGGGGCCTTTAGTTTTTGGGAAAGAGGATCTGGGATCTTTGGCTACAAGATGATTTGGTGGATGTGTTCACACCTCTTGCCCTGATATTGTATGAGTGAATGTTGATGTGTGAACCAGGGTATAATCATGCCTTCACTGCTCCCTCTTATTTTTGTGTGCATATTCTCAAATGTGTAATGCCTTAAAACATGTTTATCAGAAAATGCCACCTGGCAGAACACGTGTCTAGATACTAAAACAAAATACCAAAAATGACAATTCCCAAACAGAACAGAAATAAATCCAGCAGTATCGTTTGCTTATTGTAAAAGAATAGGCATTAAAATGGGAGCAGTGCTATGGTGAATTTGAGTGCAGACTCTGCAGTCCAGCCTTGTAAGTAATTTTTAGAAGCAGCGTAACTCTTGAGATCAAACTGAGGTGTTAAAATGTAGAATAGAATCATAGAATCAACCAGGTTAGAAAGGACATCCGAGATCATCAAGTCCAACCTTTGATCCAACACTGTCATGGTTACTAGACCATGACACTGAGTGCCATATCCAGTCTCATCTTAAAAACCTCCAGGGACGGTGAATCCACCGCCTCCTGGGCAGCCCATTCCAATACCTGGTTACTCTTTCTGTAAAAAATTTCTTCCTAATGCCTAACTTAAACCTCCCCTGGCAGAGCTTAAGACCATGCTCTCTTGTCCTCTTGCTGTGGCTGAGAGAAGAGACTAACCCCCACCTGGCTACAACCTCCTTTCAGGTAGTTGTAGAGAGTGTTGAGGTCTCCCCTGAGCCTTCTCTTCTCCAGGCTAAACAACCCCAGCTCCCTCAGCCTCACCTCATAGGATTTGTCTTTTGAGTCCCTTCACCAGCCTGGTNCCACCTCGGCACACTGCTGGCTCAATATATACATAATATAAATATACATATATATGTATGAATGCAGTCTTCCCCTTTTCCATGATTGAGTCCTCCTTTTTCCCAGGCTGATATTCTCTAGTGTATTGACGTAAGTATCATCACATGCCTAAGATCTGCTGCATTCCCAAAGAGCAGTGTAGCCATTAGACTTCCAGTTAATACAAACAACAGAAGGTCCCTGATAAGTAGTTTGGTTTTCACTTTGCAGGCAGAATGAGGAGAGGTATAAGGAGGGGTTTGTGATGTTTACTGTTAATCATTTCATCTTCCCAAGAGCTTTTGAACTGTTGAAGATCCACAGCACACAGTTGGCAATGCAGACGTAGTTCTAAATCACTTCTGCAGTCTCTGAATTTTGGAAGAAGAGTTTGGTTTTGCAGTATGAAGCCATCTCCACAGGGCATGTGATGGCTTTTCTGAATTTGCTGCTTCTGATGGTGGAGGAATAGGAAAAAGCACGTCCTGGTATCTGGGAATGGGAGTAGGGACTTCTAGGTATGGGAGAGGATGATTGTCCATGGGTGCCAGAAGCTGATCCAGTTTGAGTATAAGTGAAGAACACTGACAGATATGCTGTGTAGAACAATCTCTCTGTATTTCTGTAGTTGGTCTGTGCTGAAGTTGATTGTTTTCCAGATTTTTGATGTTTAGCCATGGCTGGTATAAGCTTGACAATTATATTGGCTTCTGTAATTTATTCTTTATCATCAAAGCATTTTGTCCCCTAGGTTTTGTTCAGAACCTTATTAAAAATCATCCGTCAGGTAAGTTGGGAAACATGTCTTTACTTTTAAGAACATATAGAAACAACTGTGTTGGGTGTCCAGGTAAAATGCTGATAGGCAGCTTTGTACATGGAGACATTAAACACAGAGCAGTCTGTGTGACTGACCTGGCAAAGCACTGATGTGGATAGCCCCTGCTTTCTGTTTTGTTTCACAGCCAGCCAGGCACTTCAGCTCCTCATGCCCATTTGCTGATTTTGCTCACCAGTCAGCTGCAGTGTGTGGCCTGCAGAATAGGCACCTCATCAGTTTGTAAAGGAATCAGAGTTTGCTATTTAGGGGAAAATGGGGATTAAAATAAAAAAAGATTGATTTTTTTTTTTCAGTGTCATTTGGGACTGACTTATAATAAGATCCTGCTGCATTAGACAGTCTTTGCTTCGATTCTTGGCAGCACTAGTTGGATTAGGAGTGTCTAGCATGCAACTGAAATCCGGAGATTGTGTGCCAGGTATTAAATAGTGGCATAAACTTAGTGAAAACAGGGAAAGCTCTGTCTAATAAATGACCCGTTACTTTCTTGAAAATGTGGGAATACATTTTGTTGATTGAGGTTTGGATGTGTTAATGCATTTTCAGTAGAGATGAAATGATTTTGTAAAATAATTCTCTTAACGCATCAGAAATATAGGCAATCAATTTGTATTGAAATATCACATGTTGAGGCTCTTATTAATGTTACAAATTACCTATCCTTGGAATATTATCAGCGATCTCTTGAATTATAAAAAAAAAATTCATTCTGTTATTCTGATTGGCTAGTTTGGGTTGGGATGTAGGACTCCCAAAACATATATTTATATCTACCAGGGACTATTATACAGTACGTGCTGTTACTCCTTTTCATCTAGATTGTCACTGATTAATAATATTTAGTCATTTTTCTCCCATCTGCACTTCTGAGCTCTCTTCACATGCACCTCCCAAATGTTGCACCCTGGTTCGTGTAATGGCTCACAGCTAACGGCAGCCGCAGAAATGGTCATGCACAGGAGAGATGTTGATGTGCCAGTTTTGCGATGCATCTGGTGAGTGATTTGGCCTCTAGGATAAATTTGAGAGATTGCAGGTCGTCTTCAATTCATTTCTGCTCTAATGGCCTCATATGGGTGCTTCTGCCAACCCACATTTACAGAAGAGTGATACACTGTGGCTGTTTGTGCTGTTCACCCTAGATCCAGGTCAGGGGCTGCACCAGCCCTCTGTCTTCAGGAACATCTTCTCGATGCACTACAGGCATTGAAACTAAGCCAGTGGGTTGGGAAACATAATAGCAGACTTTCCAGAGAGTGTGTGGTGGTTCTTAAGACAACCAGATGTTTCTGTATCGAAGCCAATCATTACAGAAAAAAAGTCTGGGAAAGACCTTAAGAAGTGAGAATGCAAATGTATTTTGAATATAACACAGTAAAAGAGAATAGAAGCAGGAGGTCGTGCACTTCTTTTCTGTATGTTTGGTGACCACAGAGCTGTTTGCGGGAAGCAGTCATAGGCAGGAGCACTCTAGGATGATTTCCAAATTTTGAAAGAAAAGGAGAAATGTGATTTTGTTGAAGTTTAGCAATTACTTACCATAGTTAATTAATCATATAATTAAGTAAAATGAGACCATATTTCTTGAAATGTGTCAGATAATTATGATACATTTTGGTAATTATGTATAATAAAATTAATTAAACATATAATTCAAAGAATCAGGAAAATTATTACTTGAAATAATTTATCCCATACATAGGTCAGAAAGATCTGTTTTGTTTTTCCTGTGCTCAATCATAACGTTATAATCTGGTCTTTTCGGTTTTTGAAGACTATGCAGATTTCCAGTATTAGCTTTTTGCCTTAATATCAGTTCTTGGTCAAATTTTTCTTGGGATTCTTTAATCCTGATAATAGTATTGGTCATCCAGTATGAAAATCCTTGGATCTCTCTTTTTAGATAATTACTCAGAAAACAGATGTGACTGTTACATTGTGCTCATTCTTGCACATGCAGAGTATTTGTAAAAGAAAAGAAAGGAAAAGGTAACGAGGAAAACAAATATTACCCAAGTGTAAGCCAGTGTGCTTGAAGCTCAAAGGTGTTTTAATATGTTTTACTGGAATTTGCCTGAAGCATCAAGCATGCAAATACTCTCCCTTGGTATGGAGGTCTAAACTGACCTCCCTTTCAAGTTGCAACATCTTTTATAGTTAGTTCTCATTTCCATTACTGCTGAGAGGAAATTCTGCTGCCACTGCAGATGAGATACTCTAAGAAGGGGGAGCGATATAAGAAAACCCTATAAAATCATGCTTGTGATATTAATTTTCTCACCTCAGGCTTAATAATAATTTTATGGTCATTTTTGAAAAGTTTTTTAGCCATAATGTTTTATCTATCTTTATGGCCCCTTACGCTGTATTTAATCAGTGTAATTATAGAAGGATAATTAAATATAATGCTACTTAGTTCTTAAGATTTTAGCACTATTACTAATAATGTAACTAAAAAACCCCTTGTAAGTCTTGATGTCTACACAAAGCAAAATATTTGATATGCCATTAAAAAGGAAATGGTGGTGCATTTTTGTTGGTATGGCAGCACACATCCTAATGCATTAGTTCATTGCTGGTTGAAGAGAATTTTTAGCAGCATGAAATCAACTGAAGTGAAAAATACTCATTTGTTTTAGGATACTAGGATGTCTCAGACTTTTAAGAAGCAGCGTAGGCCACAATTTAGAAAACTACTTAGGCTTATGATTAAATTAACCTTTAGTGAGTAGAACTCCTGAGTGCTTGTGTTTATGTTACAGGTTAACAGGGCCAAATGGACTATCTTGGCTGTTTTTGCATATCTTTTGAAAAGCAAGCCTTAGATCTGCTGCCAGTATGATCAATTTTCATCATGTTTAAATTGAGGTGAAAGAATCCTGTGTAGGTAGGAGGAGAGGTTGGGGTAAATGGGTGTAATGGGGTGTGTTTCAGCGCTCTCAAACCTGCCTATGGTATGAACAGGATGCAGGATGAACATGTAAGTTTTGCTCTGAATGTATTCCTGTGTCCATTAAAGTTCACATTCCTGACTTTCCATCAGGTGAGAAACTTCTAGATTGAAAAGCTGGGTAATGCTCTGCTATGATAAGCATCACAATTTACTTCCTCTGTTATATATGATATTTTGTATCATGTATTTTGTATCATGTAGTATTATGATATTTTGAAGTGTCCTGTAAGTATCAAGAACATAGTCAGTTTGATATCAGTATAAAAACATTTTACTATATTCACGATAATCAGTGCACACTAATTTGCAAGCTTGTCAGAAGACAGCCAAGACTGAATGTGCTTATCCTTTCCTAGCTCAGAGCTGAGGCATCTTGGCAAGGCTGAGTAAAGATAATGCCTTGATTTTGTCATGCCGCACTGCTTGTCTCTGCTCCTCCACAGTATCTGTCAATTAGACACCTCTGCAATCACAGTCTTTGGCATTTCTCTGGGAAACTCTGGAACTAGCTTTTCAGTGTAATGGTGCTAGCCTCAGTCATTCCAGAAATTACATGTACACTTTTGGATAGTGGATGGTCCTATATTTTGCACATGCCATTGTCAAACATGCAAGTTTGGGCCTTAGATTGGAACTGGACTATCTGCTTATGGAAAAAGTGGGATAATAATCGTTATTCATGCTGTCTTGTTAGCCTAGGCTATATTTACACTCAGTGGCCAATGTAAGTGATTCAGAATTGAACTGCCATGCAAATACAGAAATTAAAAAAATAAAATTTTGTTGCATATTTGTATCCTGGCAGTGATGCCACATGATTTCATGCCTTTGAGAAAAATAGGGGAAGTATATGCTAGAAAAATGTATGTTAACTAGGTAGTTCTTCACTGTGAATGTCAGATACGAGTAGCTATCACTGGCAAAAGTATTTTCCAGTATCAGTTTCCCAAGGCAGGGAGCACAGGATTTGGGCTCTGCCTCTGCTGGTGGAGTTGAGGGGTCTGAACTCATTCTGTGGTGGAGACTTGCAGACTGACTTGTAAATGTAATGTAAAACTTCCTTCCTGTCTTCTTATTCTTGTTACAGAATTAATTGTAAAAACTAGAACCATTTTCCATTTCATTCTCCCAAAGGAAATGTGTCTTCTGTGGAGGAAATGCCTCTTTTTTCAGAGAGCCTAAACAGAGCTGGTGTATTGCCTGAATGCTGCTTTTGCTTCATATGACAGTGATTCATGGGGTTATCATAGTGCTGATACTAAGCCGAGTATCATGGTAGCACAAAGTATGAGTGGTAGTAGTATACTGATTTGAAAAGTAGTGCAAGGCAGTATCCAGGGTGGCGATGGTCAGGGGTTTGTGTAACTCATCATATTAAATCCTTTTTGTTCCGCTTATTTTTGCCAGAAGAGAAGGAACAGCAGAGTTTGGAAGTGCTCATCCGTGTCCTAAGTGGTTTTAAAGCAGACAAGCAGCTGCCACTCTCATTTCGCTTCCAAGAAGACTCCTGGCACCCTTTCCCATGCTCCATTACAAATGCTGCTACTTCTGTCTTGGTGCAACTTCATGGCTTAGGTTGGGCATAGGAGCATCAGTATTCTTGGAAGAGTGAACAAGGTCTGAAAAGCATACAGTGATACTCAGGAGTGGCTTTTAAGAAGCTAAGCAGATGCCAAAAGCATAGAAGTATCAGCACATAATACTAGTACCATATATTACAGTGGTTGTTTACTATTCATAGCATTGGGTATTCATTCCTTTACTATGTTGGAGGTTGCAGTGGGGTGTAAGTGTTGCATCTGTCTTGTAACAGTGCTCTGCAGAAAATTACATTGCATTTAGTATCTGCTTTTTTATACAGTTAAGTCAGAGTTCATGGGGGTGTATATTCCCTTGGGTTTAAATTCAGAGTTCCTTGGCCAGTATCTGCACCTGTTTCATTTAAAGAAAAACCCCAAACTTTTGTTTTTCCAAATGTATGAATATCCCTGTGGTATTGCTTTGGTACATGTACAACTTAAATACTCTTGGTTCTCTTCCCAGTTTCATGAAATACAAGATGGCCACGTCTCAGAGATTGCTCTTCTTGCAATAAAATGTGTATCACTTCATTTATTGCTTAGGAAAGTGCTGGTCCTGAATATTTTGTTGGTGGACTTACGAAGAAGACATTGGATATCTCTGTGTAGTATTAGAACTTTAATGAGCGGAAAGGATGTTAGAAGCCATATTTCACATTTAGAATATGAACAGAGGCTGTCAGGTTTCCTCTCCTTCTCCCTTCAATTAGTTGTTTCTTATAAAGGATTCTTTGTCTTAAAAAAATTTCTTTTACAGCACATAGGGGAATTTCTTAAAACAGCAACAAAAATAGTCTAACTAATGAACGAAGTGATTTTTAAAAGGCCAGGTAATTCTTGCATGGTTGAGTTACAACCATGCTTAGCAAAGGTGTAATAAAGAAACTACTTTAATTATAAATAAAAGAATTTGTAGGCAAGATGAATTTCTGCCAAGTAGGGAGTTTAGTCCAGCTTTGACTTTCAGCAGAAGCCTGTAGCCCCTTCTCATTTTTACTTGTGTGATTTGTTTTAATAATGTACTTTGTTTTTCAGTGGCTGAATGAAAGAAGCATTAGGAAGACAGTTCATTAATATGGATTTGCATTTTCAGAACTACTCGGTACTGAAGCCCATTAAAAGCAAACAAAATCCAATGAGATGTCCAAGGGGACTACCTTTACAACTTCGGGGTGGTGTTCTTCTAATGGCACCAGGACCCTTGTGGCTACAGACAGATTTTTTTCTCTTCATGTGGTTGGCTGTCTCAGATGAAGGTAGCTTCTTATTGGTGCTTAAATACATTTCAGAATACATAGGTTTGTATTGTATCTCTTCTCTGAAAACCCATTATCAGAAAGCAGAGCATCACAACTCATGACACTTCATTCAAGGCAGGAAACTGACTGTCCTTGTAGGGCAGGGAGAATTCTCTGGATAACTCCGTAATCTGTGTGGGTATAAAATCCTTGTATCTAGAACAGTTACTCCCCCCAGTGTTTAAGGCAAATCTGTTTTAATGTTCATGTGCTCTTAGGCTATTGCCATCCTCTTCTGCAGCTTCAGGCTCAGGACTTAGAATCACAGAGTCATTAAGGTTGGGAAAGACCTCTAAGGCCATTAAGTCCAGCCGTTAACCCAGCACTGACCTCTTCACCACTAAGCCAAGTCCCCAGTTGCTTATCATCAACACTGGAGAAGAAGCAATGGATATTCCTATGGGATTCTTCCATTCAGCCATATCCCTTTTATATCAGCAGTATTTATCTCCATCAGTCTTTGTGGGTGACAAGTTGAATCCCCGGTTTTTGTCCTAGAATTTCTGCACCTTTTCTTGCCCAGTCATTCTGTAGATATTTTCTTACTGCTTCTCAGAAGCAGCTCACCTGCCTTTCCAGTAGGACATAGTCGCTGCTCAAAACATGTTGGTACAAGGATCCAGACATTGCCTATAAACATTCATTTCTTTGAGTGCATTTATTTTCTTTTTTCCCACCAAGCCATCTTTTTTACATTTTCCTGCCTTCCTCTTCGCTCATCCTGCAAGCCATTCTTAAGACAGGCTCATTGCCCCATAATGGCTGTTAAAACATGGCTGCTGTCCTGTCATTTCTCACTGTACTGCTTTACCTCCTCGGTAAATCTCCCATTCTCCTACTTGGCTGTTTACCTCCCCAAAATTTGCTACTTTCGGCTGAAATGCTGTCTTATATTCAAAGGATGGTTCCATGACTGATATGGCCTTCATAAGAGTCTTGGAAGGTAAAAGGTTGTGATAGATGGACACAGTAAAAAAAGATACCTTTTTTCCAGAAAGTGGGAGCATGTTTTTACTGTGCTGTCTCTACTGGTCCATTTACCACCGAGAGAAGAAAGAAGTGGAGATTAGAAACCGTTCTGCTAAATTAACCCTAGCTGGTCTCAGGTGATTAGTCACTAATACATTTTTGCATGAACACCTTGGGTTGACAAATTTTGACTCCTAGCACCAGGTGGCTAAGAGCTTTCCTACAGAAATACATGAGCATCAAGTAATATCTGCTTGTGAATTCTTTTTTTAGTTAATGGGAACTGGCATCTTCTGCCATCAACTGTAATTCAAGTAAATGATACTCTTTGTGGCAGAAAAAATTAAACTATGTTGTACAGCACATGGCCCCAACACAAATTCATGTTTTTCAACATCCCAAATTATATAAGCAATGTCTTTACGGTCAAGTTTTTTAAGGCAGATTAGTTGTTCATGTCAATGTGTATTTTTTGACGTCTTTGTGATTTCATGATCCAACTTTTCTTACCTCACCAGCATTACTTAGGGCATAGTTTCATAGAGACCTGTGGACAGAAGTTCTGAATTTCATATTTGGTGTTTAATTTGGGAAACCTTCTGCATACTTGGCAGTTTGGAAAGTCAGGTGTCTCAGTAAGGAATTGGAAGGCTATTTTTAGATAACCATGTTTTGGAAATCTTGCTTGTAATTTTCTTCCATAATAAAATGTGGTCCATTTAATCTGTTCTGCATAATTTCCAATCATGATACTACTCCTTGTGCATAAATAATTAACTAGAATGTCTGAGGTCATTTATATCTTTTGCTCTGTGGAACAAACGACATAATGACCACTGCTCGGGATTAGGGACAAGATGGCCTTGAAGTTTTAATATTGCTGTATTCTGTTAGCTGGCTCAAGCCAAGATGCCAATAATGTTGCTAACCTGCAGAGACAACTTTAGATGTTGAAAATAATGCCAGACGGAGTTGTGAAGCTGTCTAAAACCTCTGCCTGGAAGGGGCTGTGTTAACTGGTCACTGGAACAGCTCGTTTAATGAAACCCTTTGGCAGTTTAGGTCTTTATTTCTTTTGTTCCTCCTTTTCTGCCTGAGAATGGGGCGACCAATATTTATCTGCTTGACAGGAATGCTGTGGAGGGTAAGGAATGCCTGTGAAGTGCTTTGAAGTTGTGATGTGCAGCAGAGTAACACTTCTATGAATAATATTTTCTGCTTCATTTTTCATGATAGCCAATTAATGTATCAAAAAGAGTATAACTTTCAGAATCGTGGTAGTTGATAGAAATGCACAAAATGTTTATCTTTAAGATGTAATAAAGAAAAGTAAATGATGAATATGGCAAAAATCACTTGGAAGAGAAATGTGTGAGTGAGTGTTCATCTTCCCAAATTAATCAGTAGCTTCCTTAAGATGGAAGATTTGCCTTTTTCAGGTCTACTTGTCATAACTATGATATCAGCCAAGTTTCAGTATTTTGAAGTGTTTCTTAATTAATTTTCTCCTCCACTTTAAACTGGAGGAAAATATATTACTTTGTGGTGTTAGAGCTATGCAAAACCATTGCTATATCTTTTAGTTACAGGACTTAACCAAATGTAGCATGTGGGTGCTTAGATGGATTGTGTTTCTTCTTCTACTCTGTCAGCTTGGGTATGTAGAACTGAAGTGAGTCCAGGTCTGCAGACAGGGAATACAACCCTAAATAAGCCGTAACAGCTCAGCAGTACAAACCCCCCTGTAAATGCTATTATCAGCTCTGTGTCTTCTAATGCTAGTTTTAGTGTGGAACCGAAAAATTTTAGTTAAGCCTCATGGACAGAGGTAATTGTGATTTAAATTTCTATTTTTCTCAGATGTAACTGGGAGAAAGGTCAGTATATTTTTATATGGGTACCACCTAAGTAAAACCCACTAGATTGTTGATTAACTCTCTATGACATTTTTTTTTTTGGATGCAGCTTTTTTTCTGATTAAGAGGTTGAGTAGGTAGTATAGAAAAGCTAAGCCATAAATTAGGGTTTTATTATCTATCTGCCTAGTCTTTAAAAGTTCCAGAAGAGTTAAGGAAATGTTTAACGTAGAAAATTTCAAAATAAAGTATCTAAAATTTTTCAGTGCTGGAGTGTTTTTTTTGTTTTGATCGCTTACAAGCTTTTTGGCAATTGCTTACAATAGAAGTGTAGTATTTGAGGCCAAGCAGACTGTATAATTCTCAGTCTAAAGGTTATTTTTTGACTTTTTTAATTTTCAAAATTTTTTAAATAATATTTCGGTTTAACCTTAAAAAAAGTTATGGCTGAAGAAGATACTCCTTGTTACTGATATTTTTTTTTCAAACCGAAAATCTGTTACTTCTGTTGTTTAAATTTGTCAGACCTAAAAATTTGTAGGAACTTTCTATTCTTGAATAAGGAAATAAATAGATCTGAACTTGATCTGTCATGATCTCTAGATTTAACCATTTCAGATCAGTTTTGCTCTTAGGTCAGGTAACAGGTCCATTGCAAATACAAGATTTTGGTGTGTCATTCTCATGATCAATATGCATAAAGGTGTACGTATCTGTATATCTAGCATATTTGTGTGCTTGTGCATAAAATTTGTTTATTCAGCAGCACTTCAATTTGTTCTAGGATTGTTAAGAACTTCAAGCTTGGTATTGTATGGGTTCAGTGATTTTAACATAAATTATTCCTTGTTTGAAATTAGCTCTATATTTCCACTGGGAAAAGAATAGTATCACCCATTTAGAAAATTAGCCTGGGGTTATAGATATCAGAAGAGTCAAATCCTTGAGGAATCACTGTGTTCAACATTGCAGAGCAATGCTGTGTATTGGGGAACAGATTCAAAAGGAGTTGTAGATTCACAAATCAAGTCAAATTTGAGAGACTTTTTTAATGCTGTCAGCTTCAAAGTCTCGCTTTTCAAAGTCTTTGATGATATCTGTTTGATTACATTGGTTCCCATCTTTTGTACTGCTTTTGGTCTTTCTTGCTCACACATTGTCAGTAGTGTTATTTTACTGATTGTCAGCTGACAGCATCCCTTCTCCACTGATATGTAGTCCTTATATTTAGAAATTTTACATCATTGCTGTCAGATTTTGGTTCCCAAGCTAGATTCATCGACAGAGTGAGCTCTCTGGCCTTTGTGATATTTTTCAATACCTAATTTCTTAAAAAAAAAAAATCCTGACAGGAACCACAAAATTTTTAGATCTCATGCCAGTTCGGAAAACCTTCATTAAGTAAACTGATTGCAACATAGTGATATTTTACCTGCCGGGATACCTGGGACATTAATTCCAGAAAAAAAGTGATAATTCTGTGTGCGTCCGTGTTAATGACATGATTTGTTGCCTATGTTTTTAGTAAACAGAAGTTGGAAAAGTTTTTAAAATGAGAATAGTAAGTAAAAAATCAAAGTGAAGAAAGAATGAGCAATGAAACATAGAGAAGAAAATGAACAAAAATGAATAAAAAAGAGAAGGGAGTAAATATTTAGTTCAGCCTTCCAAAAGGGAACATACTGGTTTAGGAAGTGGTGTAACAGAAATAGGGGGTGAGGACTGGACAGGTTGTGCAGCAGATCCCAATACTCTTGAGTCAAGCACAGGCAACAGATGTGTTCACTAATAAAAGCTGAGAAGTTCTGAGTATTTTTGAAAATAACTCTTGTGCCTAAGGGCCTACTTTTGATGTGCTCAGGGGATTTGGGACCCCATTGCAAACTGGTCACGTATAGGTGTGTAAGCCAAATGTTTTCCTTCATTTATGAACTGCTTTGATAGGGGAGGAAAGGCAGAGAAGATGTGGGTGAACAAAGCCAGCTTTGTGCCAACTGAGTGTTGTTTTCTAGGAAACAGAGCACTTGTACAGCTTCGTTGTTGCTGGATCACTACTGCTACAGGTCAGAGCAAACCCACATCTTTACACTTTGTCATAAATTTTAATTTTCCAGAATTTGTTTGGTATAGGTGGGAACTTTAGAATTGAATGAAGATGAATTATAGGAATGAAGGTAAAATAGGGGCAAAATGTTTACTGCTGAGATACTCTGTGGAACAGTGTTTCTTTTCTAATAATACTAGGTTTTTAAAAAAAGTGAATGTTTTAAAAAAACCATTCTTTTTCAATGTCTTGATGTGTATGATGGAACTTGAAAACCATTAAAGTGCTAAAGAAATTAAAAACTAAAGATGACATTTTGTCTTTAAGCTATCACTAATAGAAAGTAGTCCATTGCAATGAAATAAAATAAGGAAAATGTGCGAATAAAATTTTGTGTTTTCTGGATTTTGTGATTTTTCTATTCAGTGTCTTGTAATCTAGAGCATTATATATATCAGAATTTCCAGTTCATGAACAAGCCTTTGTTATGATCACACACAAGGTACAAGCTTTTGACGATGCAAGACTTAATGATCCACAGCAAGAAAAGTGAGGGAAAGCAAGCAATAACACATGGCAGTGAATTTACTCATTTCTTCATCGTAAAGATAATCATGGTTCTGATGCAGTGAAACAAGATGATGTTGAGATGCTGTGGTTAATGGGGGCCATATGAAACTGAGGTAGATGGAAGAGAACAGATGGAAACTTGAGGAGGAGAAATAGCCTGTCCGGAGCTCTGCTTCCAGCTGTCGTTTGAAATCCATAAGGTTTGGTGCTGTATAGAAATGTAATTTCCTTGGGTTTCCAGGTATTTGGATGCCATATATATGCTCCTTCACCATATTGTAATAATGATAGAAAAAAGCCTACTTAGAATCATACAATACTTAAGGTTGGAAAAGACCTCTAAGATGGAGTCCAACTGTTAATTTAGCATTTCCATATTCGCCACTAAACCATGTCTCCAAGTGGCACATCTGCTTGCTTTCTGAACGCTTCCAGAGGTGGTGGAGAATCACAGGATAATTTGGTCTGCAAAAGTATTCAGATCTCTTGTCCAACCTTACACAGTGTAGCCAGGTCAGACCAGGTTGCTCAGGTACTGACCCAGTTGAATCTTCAAAGCGTCTGAACAACACATTAAACACCCTTTCAGGGCAGCCCATTCCACTGCTGGACTGCCCCTACAGGGAAAGTTTTTTACTGTATATCCAATCTGAACCTCTCTTATTTCACCTTAGGCCCATTGTCTTTTGTCCCATCGTGCTCTGCTGTGAAGAACCTCAATTCATCTCCTCACTCACCCTCCTCATCCTCATAGGGGACTGTCATTAGATGCCCTCAAAACCATCTGTTTCCCAGGCTGAATATGCCTTGTTCCTTCAGCCTCTTCTCACAGGTCAGGTACTCCAGATCCCAACCAGTACTGAAACCCTCTGCTGCAATTGGCCTCTGTTCATTGATGTGTTTCTTGTATTCCTGTGTGAGAGTCATGGTGTTCTGGATGTGGTCTGCTGAGTGCTGAGTAGAGAGATCATTCCTTCTCTCTGCTGGCTATAGTCCCATTCACAAGGCCAAGGAAGGTGTTAGCCTTTGCTGCTAAGGCACGCCTTCAGATCGCATTCAGCTCAATATACCCCAAGACTTCCCACCAGGCTGCTTCCTGCTCAGGCCCAGCCCGTATTGTGTACTCCTTCCCAAATGCAGGAGGGGGCATTTGTCTTTGTTGAATTTCAAAACATTCCTGCTGGTTCTGTCTGCAGATAGATGCAAGATTCGCCTTCTTCCAGTTTTTGGGGACCTGTCCTGCTCCTTTTGAAGGTGCCCCTTGAAAAGGCAGCAGCCAGTGCTGCGAGAAGCCTTGGATGCAGCCTGCCAGGTCCCATGGACACCCATGGGCTGAGTTCTCCTGAGATACCCAAGTCAGTCCTCATCCACTGCTGGTCATCTCCTTTTCCAACCCTGCCTCTCAGTGCTGAGGCCTGGGGGATATTTTGGTGAAGACTGGGGAAAAGAAGTCATGGAGTAAGTCAGCCTTACCTGTGTCAACGGTCACTAAGTCACCTGCCTCTATTGCTGTGTTCTCTGAAAATCAGGTAATTATTTTTAAACATTCTAATTAAAAGCATGGGCACTGTCCTGTGACCAAAGGTCAAAGTCTTCCTGGTCTGGTATGTTGTTTCTGTTGTTGGGAATTCTGCACTACTTCAGAGGATGGAGGCTGACCTGAATGACGGTGGAATAATCTGTCCACAAGGAAACTTTCTTTTTCAACTGCTTTAGAGACCCTCTTCTCCTGTGATGCAGGAGGGTTTTTATCCTTGATGTCCTTTGGGCTATTTTTTCATGTCCTTCTTGACAGAGGTAATGTATTCAAGGGGAGTATATGTCATTAATTTACAGTGATGGCAATATAAATGGCAGTATATTAATATTTTTCATATTCTGTATTCCCTTCTCAATACATCATGGCATCCTGTTCACTTTTTTTTGACCCCTCATGTGTATTGAGCAAATGTCTTCATTGAAGTGCCTGTGATGAATCTTGCATCTTTTTTCCTGAGAGGTTATAACTAATTCAGAACCCATCAGTATGTACAAGTGGCTTTAAATTTGTTCCTTCTAGTGTATCCTACTCTGCACTTTTTTCACAGTGAATTTCATCTGCTGTCAGGTTGTCCAATTACCTAGTTTTTTAAAGGTCCTTCTGGAGTTCCTCACAATCCTTTCTAGTCTTGACTACTCTAAATAGTTCTCTGTAGTCAGCAAATTTTGCATTCTTATTATTTATAGCATGTCAGCTTTCAGTTATTAGTAAATATGAATAACTATGCCTTTCATAGTATTGATCCTTTGGAAATGCTTTCTTCCCGCACTGGTTATTTTTTCCTCCTTGTTCCTATTTCCAATCATTTAGTTAGTCTTTCAGTCTGTGCCAGCATTGCACCTGTAAATGACTGGATCACACTGTGAATACTCACAGAGACTCATAGTAGCTAACAGGGGTGGTCTCCAAGGTGTCCTCAATGAAGTGAAGTAGCCTTTGAGACCAGAATATAATCTTAGGTTCTCTGAATTCCTTTGGAGGTCTTCCCCACCCCTTCAGAATATTTGACTTTCATGGCTGCATGTCCAAGTTTTCTAAGTAAGTTAATACAAAGAAGCTTCTAGAAAGTTTGTATAATGTTCATTTCCTCTCTCTTTTCTTCACTCAGACTGTTATGGATGGGTTCTCAGGGCACTCCTGGTGGGATGAGGACACCTTTCTTCTCCTGAGGAATTCTGCTGAGCTCCATATGTTTTGTGACTCAGGCTTCTGTTGTAGATAATAACCAATGCTCCTTCTGATTGACGAGTAAAAACTGTGTACCTCTAGTTACGTAAAGTGAGCACAAATTCTCATCTTTATCCTTGAGGTTGGAAATAGAATAATACAATTGTATTAGTAGCTCTAATCTCTTGATCCTTGCTTGTTTCAGCGCTTGTTCGCTGTTTCATAGCCCACCTTTGGGTTTGGAAACTGCTAAACTAGAGATACTGTTCAGGGAACATCTGTTGTGAAAACTTGATGAGCAAGTAATTAGAAGAGATCTGTTGAGAGTAACAAAATAGGCAAACAGCATCAAGAACAGAGTATTTCATCAACCGGAAGTAGCCATAGTGGGGTGAGGACTTTGAAAGGAGGAGGTATCATATATTTGTGCTCAGTTCTGCCTTCCCTAGAGATTGAGCACGGAGGACATGGTAAAAAACAGGTAAGAGCTCACCCTGGTTCTGCACCAGCCCAGCTGCTCTTACCTTCTGAGGGATGATAAAAATGAATCCAAAGTCCATGCAGTGTACAGAGCATATGATATTGGAACATTCAAAATACGATCTTTCTCTTCAGCTTGACCTTCAAATACCGTCTCTGTTTCTGCTGTGAAAATCATATGGTGACAGATGGGTTGTAAGTGGGGTCAAACTTGCAAAAGATTTTGAAACTGAGGAAAGCTCTTGGTCCTGAGGAGAGTAGACAGTTGAATTTGTCAAATTTCACCCTCTTTACTCAACCTGTCTCTGACAACACGAGTATGATGGAGAGTTGCCCATTTCAAGTAATATTAATTGTGATGAATAGTGATTCCAAGAAAAATTCTAGCTTCCTGGCCAATTGCTTTGTTTAACTCAACTGTTGATATCCAGGTGGCCTGATAGGCACAGAGGCCTTTCTGGAAGCTGCATTTCCAGAGCCTATTAATTGTATGGTGTAGTTAACGGTTTTCTGGAGTTTGTTCACTCTTGTAATCTCAGGTTTTACACTTGGTATGATGAAGTTTTGATTTGCCTATTGGCTTCTCTTCTCATTACTTTTTTTTTCTTTTTATGCTTTTTTTATTTAGCCATACTATTTTGTTCTTGACTTTTTACTTTTAAAATATGTGTATGTAAGTTTCCCATGATGCTAACAAGGTATTTTTTAGTAGATTTCTGTGGATTTTTATTTCCCAGCTCTCCTCTTTAGGCTCTTTACCTAATTTTCTCATTTAGGAAGAAAAACCCCTTCTCCTGTTTCAAGTTTAATGCACTGTCTCTTGATGTGATGACCCCAAGAGGGATCCAATTTAATTACATGTTGACCACTGTTGCTTAATGGCTTAATCTCACTTCTTGAACCAGTTCTGCTGTGTTACAGGAAACACGTATTTTGTGACTCCTGTGAGCTCTGCAGTGAGTTTCCATAGAAAGGAATAAATATTGAGTATTTCTCTTGGTTCTCTAACCTAATGTGACACTTGGGCCAGTTGGCAGTCACGTAGCTGAAAATGTCCATTGTCTCTCTTGCAACTGTTTGCGGGCACCTCTGGCTGCCAAACACATTTGAACTGCAGCTCTGGCTTCCCCTCTGAATCGAAGGGCAGTGCAGGGTCAGTATTTTCCCACATCAAGCAATGATGGCTTTGTTCTTCTTGTCTTCATGGGGAGGGCAAGATGTGAAGTTGGAGTCACAGTGCTCTTGCTCTTTTTATCAAGCTGGTTTTTTTAGCCTCTTGTGTTTAGAAAAGAGAGGTGGTTCTGGTGCTTAAGACTCTGATGCCAAATCTTCCTTCTGCTCGGCATCAGGGCAGGCTTCTGTCGAACTGGGGCTCTTGAGCAAGTAAGATAGGATTGTTACTTCCAAGATCTGCTGTAAAGATTTACAAAAGGATTTCAAATTCAGATTTCTTCATTTCCTGTTCCTGCTCTAGCAGTGTCTCAAATGAGAAGGTATTCTTGAATCCATGAAAGTCCTATGTTTCTGAAGAATGTTTCATCCTGCCCACGTATATTTTTGTCCCTATCTAAGAGGACAGTGGGGCCCTTTTTTTCTGAAAAGCTTCTTTACTATTTGCCTCAATCTCTTGAAGACTCCTGATAAAATGCGTTTCTTTTTACAGTGGCTGATACAGTGGGATAAACTCTTGATGCAGTAGTTACTGATGCTTACTTGGGTTTCTGATCTTGTGGTGCAGTCAGAAGGCTAGGAAAGCTGGTGGTCCAGAGGTCAGTTGGGCAGCGTGAGTCTTCAGTGCCAAAACAGTACAATGTATCAGCAGATGAATTTCATAATTCTTCATAACACTATTTCTCTTCCCTTTTTGCTAACCCTCAGTGCTATACAATGGTATTTATTAGGTCAGATGATGTACTTTGCTCCAAAACATTAATATGGGACAAAATGAACAATTGTGATTAAAATTGATTTTTTCCCTTTGGGAAGTTAGAATAAAAAATGGTTACCTGCTCATTTATGAAACAGATTTATTCTGTTGACATGGAGGCTTGTTTGAAATGTAATTGAATTTCTGTTACCTAATGGAAAGTGACAGTTAACAGTATTTATTTTCCATTTGTGTCTCAGTAGATAACATAACACAATTTTGATTTGTAGTTAGCTTTGGAATCTGAGATTGTTCTATCTCTGTAATTGAAAAGATGGGAGCGCGATGGCCTATTACAATTCTGGTTTTGTTTTTTTACACCAGGAGAGGCAACATTAATACAGTAAACAGCATCTATTCCAGCTTAATAGTTGTACTGAGATGTTGTTTTTGCATCCTGCCTTTCTCATTAGAAACTGCCACATCATGATCTGGATTGATAATTCTTCCATTTAGACACTCTCTGCAGCAGCTAATTTCTATGAGCAATGCCTCTCTTTCCTTGCCCACCTCAAAATAACTTTTTAACCTTTCAGCTAGAACATTTTCTTAGCCATAAAATTGAAATAGTATTTTCATACATTTCTTTTGCAATTTATTTTCATGACATGTATCTTGCTCACTTTGTATGGGAAGTGCCTTCACTCAGCATGTAGAGGACAGCCCCAGGATCAGGCCCAGCCTTCACTCAGCATGTAGAGGACAGCCCCAGGATCAGGCCCAGCCAGCATGGCTTCATAAAAGGCAGATCCTGCTTGACCAACCTGGTCTCCTTCTGTGACAAGGTGACCCAACTGGTGGATGAGGGAAAGGCTGTGGGTGTTGTCTGGCTGGACTTTATTGAAGTCTTGACGCCGTTTCTCACGGCATTCTCCTGGGGAATCTGGCTACTCCCATCTTGGGCAGGTGCACTGTTCCCTGGATGGCCCAGGGAGTGGTGGTGAGTGGAGCTATACCTGAGATTGTCTGTTCCTGATTGAAAAGATGGGAGCACAATGGCCTAATACAATTCTGGTTTTGTCTGGTGATCTGCCCCTGTGCTTGGCACTGGTGAGGCTGCACCTTGAATCCTGTGTTCAGTTTTGAGCCCCTCACAGCAAGAAAGATACTGAGCTGCTGATGTGTGTTCAGAGAACAGCACAGAGGCAACAAATCTGGTGAAGGGTCTGGAGCAGAAGTCTTATGAGGAGCAGCTGAGGGAGCTGGGATTGTTTAGCCTGGAGAAAAGGAGGTTCAGGATGGGCCTTATGGCTCTCTATGACTTACCTGAAAGAAGGTGCTAGCGAGGAGGGGATCACTCTTTTCTCCCAGCTAAAAAGTGATAGGACAAGAGGAAAATCCCTCAATTTGCACCAGCTGGGAGTTGAGATTGGGTTTTAATTTTTTTTTTTCACTGAAAGGGTTGTCAGGCTTTGAAGTGGTGGAATCACTATCTCTGGAAGTGTTCTAGAGGTATGTGGATGTGGCAGCTGGGGGTATGGTTTAGTGGTGAACATGGTGGTCTGGGCTAACAGTTCGACTCCATGGTCGTAGAGGTCTTTTCCAACCTTAACAACTCTATGATTCTGTGAAAGCCATTGCTTCCTCATTAATGTTAAAAGCAATAGGTAACAACTTGATTCTTATATTGTTACATGCCTTATGCTGGAATTTCCCTGCTGCTTTTTTAGAATTCTGCTTAAACCCAAAATGATCAGGCATTTCTTGGCTCAAGGGAAGTTATTTCTCTTTGAAGCCAGAGTCTGCCTATTCCTACTGGTACCCTTAAGTTGGGTGAAACTGTAGGTGTCACACTTTTTGGAGAGGCAATTGTCTGTTCTTTCTTTACTAGTGATGAAACCTGTACTGTCAAGGCCTGGTCCCCATTTACTTGCCTTGTAACTTAGAGAGTTGTAACTAACTGCGTCTGTGAAAAAAATCTGAAGTGAGCGTTATGCAACAGGACCAAATGTTGTGAAGGAGCCTGTTTTCTCTGAAGTGCAGAAGAAGAAGAATAGTCAAGAAGATTGTTTAATCTCATGTGGTACAAGATGTTGCTTCTTCAAAACAAGAAGATGGCTGTCATAGCACACATCCAGCCTACTTTCCACATGGGCCAGAAGCAGTACACTAGCTACCCATATTGGTGTATGAGCTTCCAGTGCCAGTCTTTCTACAGTATTTTAAACTAGTAGGTTTTAAAACAGTAGTTGTGCACTGTCCTTTTGCAGCATTTGGGAAGGGGTATGATTCAGATCATATTTTTGGTATATCCAAGTGTTATGTGCTCATGAATTCAAGCTTTTTATAGTGTCTCAGATATAACAACTATTAATTATTCTACCACCAGCTTTTTTTCTTTGAGCTGATGAATAAATTAAGAAGTTGGGTTTTTATGAGTCTTCAGTCTTAAGTTGATTCAGGAATAGAAAATAGAAACATGGTTCTGTGGTTTCTAAAATGGAAACTGAGTAGAGCTTATATGTATCAGTAGCGTGCTATCAAGAAGGATTGTTTCATTGGGATTATTTTAAGGGATTGTGTGCATGAAAACCACAGAAAATGGATACGGATTTTGAAAATCCACAAATAGTTCCTGAAAATAGAAAAGCAGTTTTATAGCTCCTGTCTTTAGGTTTTTAAGTTTTAATTCAAATAAAAATCTGTATATTTTTTGAAGTGTACTTCATGAAAACCTCAGTGATTTCTGATATGAGCTTTGTAGAAGTTGAATTTATTTATTCAATAAATAGATGAAACAATAAATAATAACAGTGCGTCAGATACCCTAAATTGACAAACCCCCAAATTAAACTGAGCATGAGACTTGCTGCATTGAATATGAACAAAAAGTATTTCAATAAGGAGCATGAAATGTGTTGTATTTTCGAAGCAGCCTTGAGCTGCTCTGGAATGCTCACAAACCACAGATTTTACCCTTGTCCGTTGGCTGGTCTAAAATAGTCATAATTTCAGACTTCCCCTGGTTTAAGACTTACTAATGAACAATTATTTCATAGACAATTTTTAATTGTACTATTTAATGTGTAAATATGCGGTTTCAAGGGATGGATATCCAAGCCTGTAAAGGCTAAATGTTTCAAGACATTTTAATCAGACCTGGAGTGAAGATTTCAGTAGGTATTTCCTTGCATGCTTCTTTATATATGCAAAACCACATGTATGCATACAGAGGTATACATTTGTATGTGTGTGCATGCATAAAGCAAGGAGTTTGTTGTGACATTAGTTATCAAATACAGATGATAACCAACTCAGGAGCACATATATTTTCAGTGATACAGCATGGGTGCCACATGGGTGAGAGAGCTTTTTTACAGACACAACAGCTTAATGTTCAGTACTGTTTTGTACTGAAAACATTCAAGTTAATGCCAAATGAAATTTGTAAACTTTGAAGGTTTAGAGGATTGCCACTGTTTTTTTCTCTACAGATCTGTAGATACTCAGCAGTCCCTGGCTGGCAAGGTTTTTCAGTATTTGTTCTTTTTTAACCCTAAATTATGACTCTGTGCTGACCTTCATTGACCTTTCCTACATGATGTATTCTGATTATCCAGTCTGGGAGAGAAATTTCTACTAATTTTGCCATAGCTGGAATATAAAGCAAAGTAATTAACAGAGCATTTTGTGAAATAAGCAACCTTTCGCTGGAAGGATGGCATTTGAATAGGCTTCATGTGGCAAACTTTGTGTGTGAAATACACAGCAATGCCGTCTGTGAGAAGGAAATAAAGGGTGTATGTATGCTGTTTCGTGAGTTGTTTATGTTTAATTGGTATGTTCCTGCAGGAAGTGTGCTGATCGCTGCTGATAATGGTGTAGAACAGAAGTTTCAGGCATAAATGTGTGCTTCAAAACACCTGTAAAGCAGAAAGGAAAATATGTTTTATAAGTAACTAGATCTGTGGAAAGACTTCCAATAGAGAAAAATTAAAAAGCTGGAATCACTTAGTTTTGAGCAGAGATTAATGGTAGAAGTGGTAGGAAATAATGGTACAAGGAAAGCCTGGGGAGATTCCTTACTTACCTTTCTTCATCATCTGAGAATGGTGAAAGGAGGAAACATCCTATTGGAATTGACATATTTATCCAGGTATTTATTTGTCACTGTACAGTTTGAGTTGTCAGTGTGCTAATAGTTTTATTTTTATATTGCAGTTTTCAAGCAGGGAAGTGTAATTATTCCCCTTTTTAAAGACAGTGACTTGTGCAGGACATCAGAACCACAAGCCTGTTACTGAATCCATGTGCTCACTGCTGGTATGGTTTTATTCTGAGACATAAACATTTCAAATAAAATTTATTAAATACAAAATAGCTAAAGTTATCACATACAGTGCATGTATTTTGTACCCCAAGCAATGAAGGCATAGGCCTTGGTTTCCCTGATTATGATAATTGCTGCTTAGCTGAAGAGAAGGGTGTGTGGTGTACAGAGGCATCTTTGAAGAGTTCTTGCAGTAGAGTGGATAGCACTGGAAACCTGTTATGGCTCAAGATCTTCCTGGAGGGTTCTAAGCTCCTTTTTTTCACACATTGGTAATTCTCTGCTGGATGTTTTCTTGTGCACTGGGCTTTCAGGGAATTAATTATGGTGAAAGTGGCTCAATCAGTGCCACGGGTTGAGTGGCATTAATAAAGTTTCAACTTATATCTGGTTTATTTATTAAATTGAGATTATTATCTGTACTGTATCCACCATAGATGGGGAGAAAACCTACATATGGATGAACTTAATGTGCTCATTGGTCTGTGAATATGTTGTCCCCAGAGATGTTACAAATTCACAGGATGTCCCTAAGTGCAGGATTTTGTACTTAGCCTTGTGAGTAGGCTGTAAAAGCAGAGGTGGAAGGATTCTTTTTGACTTTGCAATTGATGGGGATTATGTGTTTTATTCCTGCTAGCAGGTGTGTGGGATCTGTTGCATTTTGAATGCATACACCTGATGCAGAATGTGGCCCACCATTTAAAATATCAGTTCCTTTCACTTCTGTGCTCTTTACCATAAACAGCTTTGTCAGCAATAATGTTTTTAGGAGTCAGATGAACTAGGCTGCAGATGAGCTCACGTGAGATGACGCCACGCCCCCAGCCCAGGGATAGATCCCAATCTGACCCTGGAGAGGTGCAGCGCTGGTAGTCCCTAAGGTGCTTTCTCATTAGTCTGCCTTCTATGCTGTTTCTTCCTCCTGACCCACCTCACGCATCGCTTAGGGCAAACTGAAACTGTAGCAGAGGGGAATAAACTCAGAGGTTGGAATGGATATGCTCCCTCCTTCCCACTCTATTCCTGACAACAACAGAGGCGGCTGCTGTCCTCCCAGCTTCCCGCATCTTCCCTGCAAAAAGACAAGGCGTGATGATTTTAAACTAAAAGAGAGGACATTGAGACTAGGTGTAAGGAAGACATTTTTTATGATGAGTGTGGTGAAACACTGGAACAGGTTGTGTAGAGTGCCCAGGTTACCCCATCCCTGGAAACATTCCAGATCAGGTTGGATGGGGCTTTGAGCAACCTGACCTAGTTGAAGATGTCCCTGCTCATTGCAGGGGGGTTGAATCTGTGTTTCTGTACAAATATGTTTTGTGTTGTCCTAGAAGTGCCTCAGCTTACATCCTTGAAAAAATTGGTGACAGAGATTCCTGTCTGAGATCTTGCCTATGAAAACCTCTGCCCTTAAATTTGTTAAGCTACATACATGGATCTGCATGAAATGAAGGGAAATTTGTGGAAAAGTTTACTAGAGATATTGTTAAAAGTGAATGCTTGTACATATAAATGCATTTTATTGCAGAGGTTTCAGTGAATATTGTGTGCAGATATGCTTTGAAACACAGTGGTAAGCCATCTTCTGACAGGGCCTGAAGTTTCTACATATATTATGTTTGTTCCCTCAAATTTTTATTGTAAGCTCAGCAGCATAAAAGTAGTGGTGGATTCTTGCTCCAGCTTTGATGTGCTGTGCTGAGCTACAAAAAGGTTTGTAAAGGGAAACTTCACTTAGCTGTGCTGGAAAGCAAAACTGGTGCTCTTCAAGTGCTGGATCCAGATCAGCAAGAGTTTCAGAGCAGAAATAAGGAAGTAAAGAGTGGAAGACTCCTTTAAAAAAACCCACAACACAAACCACAAACAAACAAAAAGCCTGTTCTGGATGTCACTGTTGGGTACTCCAGCTAGACTAAAGCTAGAGAATTTGTCCAGAGGAATGGAAAGAAATGCGGGGAAGTATTAGGAGTAATAATATAAATGCAGGGAATTCTAAGTTGCTGCATTCAAACTCTTTTTTTTAGTGCCTTTCACTGAACTTTCTGATGGTTTATAAACCAAATCATATATATTTGACCCCAAACAGCCCTTTTTTCCATGTCTGCAGTGCTTTTGAAATAGTTTTTCTACTAATTCCCATATCAAATACAAGTGCTAAAATGTCCTTAATTTTCTATTGGAATCTTATATTATGTATTTGGAGGGTGTTTCCCTAATAGCTAAAGGCTACTAAGAATTGCATCTGGGATTGATACGTATTTCAGATTTTTTTATATTAAGGCTTTACTTACTGTAAGCTTAACAGTAGCTTTACAAGGCACAGCGTGGAGTTTATTGGCCCAGCACAGAGTTTCACAGAGCAGGGGTATTGTCTGAGTCTAATAATTTTTATGTTTAAAAAATAATATATTTATTTTTAAATTCCGTGTCCTTCATGTGCAGGAGGGAATCTGGTAATTAAAGTACAGAGAAGTTAGCATTGGTATATAAAACTTTCAATTGTAACAGCATGCAATATTGTTTGCCAAACCTCACCTATGGCTACAGTGACATGTCTTCATAGGAGAAAAACTGTAGGAATTGCCAGCAGTCATTTTTCTTTCAGTTGGGAAAGCAAAGATTTGGTTGAAGGCATGTATTTTTGTTTAAGACCACTGGTGCCTCAAACCGTGAAAATGGCAAAACGTTTGTGATAGCTTTTTTTTACTATATAATTTAATATAGTTATTTCTCAACACAGGAATATAAGCAAAAAAAGAATACTGGGGAAAAGAAAAAGCATACTAGAATAACGTAATTTAAACTTTAACAATGTACCGTCATTTTTAGCTGATAATGAAAATTTTGGAGACCCTATTCTGCCTACGAATAATGGAAAATAAGAGTGGATATCTGCTCCTGGATAATTGCAGTGCTTGTAACTCTGTGATTCCATGTAGCAGGAGAGAGTACACTACATGTCATTCACCAGCTGCTTTTAAAAGCGTAGGAACAATTATCAATCTCTTTTCTGCATGTGACAACAGTTTTAAAGTTGCAGGAGATATGTCAGTTTGCCAACCTTTAAGTGAGGGGTAGCTTGTATCAAAGAGCTAAGGACAAGTATTTGGCTATAAATGCATCTGTTATTTGAAAACACATCATGGCAAAACAAACTGGCGAAAAGGGATTTCATTCATTAGCGTACACAAGGCAGCTCTCAAATACCTGTGTCACAGTTTGATGCTGGCAAGCAGAACTACCTTTACTCAATTAGGTACCTTTCTCTGAAAATACGTGAATTATTCCTAAACATTATTAACAGTGAAATTTGACAGAAGTTTGCATTTGTCTGAACGAGAAAAAAGCTGTGTACTGGTACATTCAGTAGTTATGTCTGTACTTCAAGACTAGATATCAAGGAATGGTTATGTATTCAGTCTTCTCGCAAGTTCTTACAAATTGTGGAGATTATCGTGTCAGCAAATTCAACATTGAATAATATATATCCTATGTGTTGGTAGACTTGAACAGATGGCAAAAGAGTAGTAAATGCTCTTTCCAGTAAGAACTACCTTAAGGCGAAGATGTTTGTCTATGAAGGGATCTGGGAATTGACCAAAATAAGCGAGAGGCATTAAAATTTATTATAGTTGCCATTTGAAAGAATAAATCAAAGATTATTAGAATTGAATTGTTCTTTTGAAAGTAGTAGAGTGGACAGTAATCTTAAAATGACCACGTCCGTCGTTGTGGCTTGGGCGAGGCCTGGTAGTACAGGATGTGAGGCGATGGCCACCAGGAAGCTCCACATCCGCCTTGGAATCCGTGTGCCACAGACGTAGGTGTCGCCTATTCAATATTCCTGGCTGAAGCAGCAATTCTAGTTGTGGTTGTTTGAGTATTTGCAGCATTTAAAATAAGTGGTATGTTTCTTATGAAGTTTTAACTGAAGCACAACACCACAAGGCTTTGTTAAGAAAGAAGCAGGAGTCTTTTCTGTAGCAGATCAGTGGTGCAGAATTAGAAAAGTTTTATAGAACAGGACAGTTCAGTAACAGTCAGGTGTCAGCTTAATACAAAAGGCTGATCCCAGAGTGGTCAGATGGTATCAGGCCATTTAAGTTTTCGAAGCTGACTTGCATTTTGGGATAACTGGGTTAGTGTTTTGACAATGGATTTCTTCCCCTTGAGAACAACAACCGTAGGTGAATAGGAATATACCAGGATGTTTGTTTTAAATGGTGTAGATGCACAAAATAAAAAAAAAAGAATAAAAGTGGCCTAGGATTCTTACAGAAAATATTTCTGATTCTGAGAAGAGCCCACATTTGTTCTCCTTCAGGGAAAAAATAACTTTCTTATTTTAATCAAACTGGATTTGCTTATTCATTTGTCTGTTCCAAAACTCTTGACCTGAGCTGCACGGTCCTGAGATTCAGAACAACCTACAGTATTAATAAAGGAAAACCTTGGAAAATGTTCAAACAATGGAAGTGCATGAAAGTTACTGTGGAGAGTTTAAGGGATGCATGTTGTGTGTGTAAATTTATTGATTACTCATATATTAGTGTCATTAAAACTCCACAAGTCGGTACCATTGAGTGAGCAAAGTTGTAATTTTGGTTTTATTTTGAACATACACTGAGAAACAAAGGGTATATCATATAGTGATTGATTTATTTCCTGGCTAGATGGACTTATCTTGTGAGATATTTAGCACCTACCCATCCTATTGATCTCGTAGGTGACAAACATACTTCATGAAATTGCTAGCAATTGAAAGGATATGCTGTGTTCTTATAGTTACTTATACTGAAGTCAATGGGATCTTTTAGATGCTCAGTACTTTTTGAAATCAGGTCACATCTTTAGATTTCTAAATAAAGATTTTCAAAAAGACCTTGGCTCTATGACTCTGTCAGGTCAGAGCCCAAATCTGTTATTCCTTTCTCAGCAGCTTTGAGGATCCTTTCATTGTTACTCTTTTTTTCCCCCCTCCATTATTTGCTTTACTCAGTTTCTGGTGAGATCAGCCAATGGCAACCAAACTATCACAGGACCAAAGATGTAAGGACCCATCCACCCTTTGTACAACTGTGCATCTCAGTTCTGTAATTTTCTTGCTTTTTCATTTAATTTCTCATATTTGCCTATGTGTAGCAATCTTACTTGTGACTGCATGTTCATAAAACAGTCTGTGTGACTTAAATTGCCCTCTTTTGTGACCTAATTCTCAAATACTAAAAATAATAATTTTTGAGACTGTTTTTAGGTGAGATGGCATATAAACAGCAGTGCTGTTAATGTAGTGGCTAGAGATTAATTTAAATCTTTTCCTTACCAAACATTGCTCCTACTTCTTCTGAAAGATTAGGTCACTTTTGCTTTAGGTAGCTGCTTTGAATTCCAGCTGAATACCACGCTGTAGCTGAATAACATAAATGAACATCTTTTCCATGCTATCAGCATGTAAAATTCCTCAAGTGAGAGTCGACTTTTGAAGATAAACCTGTGCCCTAGTACCATCAGAGTTGTGAAATACTAATTATCTGTGTGTGCATGTGCAGGTCAGATATCTGTGCATGCACATCTGCTCTTTGCATGCCTAAGTTAGGCTAGCCTAATTGCACATGCCTGACTTGGAAAATCTGCCCTGTAGTTATTAGAAAATGTCATACATTTTTCTGGCACGTTATGCAATTCAGGGGGATGAACTCTTCCCCTTGCTACCCAAGACATAAGCACACACACATATATGCTCCAGAGGTTTGTGTCCTGTGAGGAGAAGTGCTTTATTTTCTTTGTGGGTGTTTTCTGTCTGGGCAGGGACAGGGGATTGAGAGCAGGTGTGAGAAATCAGGTATGTTTTGGCTCCCTTTACCACAGACACCAGAAACAGATGGCTTAGATTGGTGCTTGCTGAACATATGGAGTGAACACGCTACTTACCAAGCTAGAACCTCCGCTGCAGTAGCCAATGCTTTCTGCTTGCCATTCAGCTGTGAACGCTTATTAGGTATCAAGAGTATTGCATCCTTTCTTCATTTTGTGGTGTTCACCACCCTTTTCCCTTTGGCTGTCTTTTCTTCTATATCTTACACTGTCTTCTTTGCTGCAGTCTCCCTCTTTATTTTGTTCCTCATTGAAATGTATGCTTATTCTTTGACTGTAGGCATCGTATGGCCATGTTACCAGCAAAAAGAAGCGTGCCTCAAGTTTGCATTCATGGCTTCTAAGGCTAGAGGGTGAAAAAAATCCTGAAATATAAAAAGGCTAACAAACATACCTGCTAATATTTAGAACTTGGATGCAGGTGTACCAGAGTACAAGAGATGGTATCAAAATCCTCCTCTAAAAAATGTTACAGACTTTTAAACTTATCAGCCATTTGAGGGAGAAGAGAAGTAAAAGGAGTGAAAATGGTCATAAAGCAAAAAATGTTCATAAAGTAAAATGTAAGTGATTTAATCTGTGAATTTAAGCTCATTGACTAAATTATTTTGTAAGTCCACATGTAAAAATCTAAGGATGCAGTAGGATTTTGAGGCAATCCGTTACCTCCAGTGGGAGTTCAATGGCCCTCAGTACCACTTACCGTAAATCAGTCTGATTGACTGGAGTCCGAACCATGAGTATTAGTGCCTGAGGCTCCCATGGATCAAAAACCTGGACTCTGTTATTACCAGCTGTTTCTCTGCTGAAATAAGGCTGTGATTGGTATGTTGGTGCAAGGGATTGGGCAAATGTTCTCCTGAGGTTCCTGCCTTTCTGCAATCCTTCAATATTTGAAACAGTTGAGAGAGAGTAGAAGAGAGTGGCCTCAGGCCATAATGTAGAACTTCATGGGATGCATTTGGTCCTTGGGCCATATTTGTCTGTTTGTTTTTAGTTAAAAGAGAAACCCCAGCAAATCCGGCTATTAATGAATGTCTTAAAATCAAATGATAAAAAGCTGGCAAGGAAATGGTAAGGCAGTGAAGGTTGTGAGCCCAACACTTCTCCAGCAGTTCTTAATTTGGAAGCATTTCTCTTGGGAAGGACTGATGAGAGTCCAGGAGCTGAGCTCATCAAGGGCTGGCTTTGTGGGTGCAGAACTGTACCCCTTCAACTCATATGCCACTGTTTGCTCCTGGGAGGGCTGGCTCGCCTGTACAGCTTTATCTCCCTGACTGTTAGAGTGGCCCTTTGTACTGGGCACATATGCTGGAGACCTGATTTATAATTAAGAGCAGCTGGCCATGCTGCTGTCCAAAATAATTTTTCCTAGTGAAGGATCAGTGGAGAAAAATGCAGACAGGTTTTAGCCTTTTGTTGAAAGAAAGAAAAGAAGCCTTCATGCTGCACATGGCCGGGGGAAGTTTATTGCCTGCCTGTGAAACCGAGAGCTGGGGATCTTCCATTTTATGAGTCCCTCCTGCGCTGTCATCATCATCATCATCATGGCTTGGCTTCGTGAATGAAGATTTCAAAGGGCTCTACCCACGCTTGCTACAGGCTCACTGGTGGCTGAAAAGGCCAATGTGTGACAGACAAGTCCGGTTGCAAAAGGGCTGTGCTGTACCTGCGGTGAAAAAAAGAAGTTAAAGTTGCCTGAAAGCAGCTTGTGGGTATTCCCCACATAATTATTTAATGTGTGCTGGGGACTTCTGCTGCTGTGGTAGACTTCAGAAATGCAAACAGCAGAAAGATGGTAAGGAAACACAAAATAAACAAAAAAAGGATCTTCCCACCCTTCACTTTTATCCCCATTTCAACACATGTGTTTGGTACTTCTCTAGTATGTCTAGGAACTTAATAACCTGAGCATCATTTTTATAATACTGATGGAAAAAGATTTCATATCAAGTCTGATATAGCTAACTGGACTCAGATGGAGTCCATGCATAATGTTGGTTTTTAGTAAGTATAAGGGAAGTTAATCTCCTACTATGTCCCCCTCCCCTCCCCGCCTCAGTATATATTGTTAGAGTGAGTAAAGCAGATAAAACAGTGAGATGTCTAGAAACATTTTTGTATAGTCCACTTGGAATGGCTCCTGTTGCAATGTTACCTCCCTGAGAGGTGCTGGGAGTTCAAAGCCTGTCCTTGTCAGTGCTCTGCCACTTTCCTGGATGTATTTAGACAAACTTTTTTGCCTTGCTGTCTCTGAAGCAGTGGGAAGATGTGGGAAGAGGATGAGGCTGGCAGAGTCCAACTCCTCCAGGGGAAGAGTCTTCTGGGGTATTGAATTAGAGAAGAGCAGTGCTGGTGGTTGTTGGACTTCTTTGCACCCTTGCCCCCTCCTCCGTTGCGTGATGGCTGTGTTCCTGCAGACCACACTCTTTGGCCTCCTGTTTCTTTTCTTAGCTAATGCAAAACCTGCCGCAGGGTATGCGAGCACAGGAGCAGCAGAGGGGAGCTCCTGCTGCCATGAGGCTGGTTACTGCCTGGCTGCAGCAGCACAGGGCCTGTGGCTGTCAGAGGCTGGTGGAGGATGTGAGGGAACATCATAAGAGGGCAAGTACGGGACAAGCCTTTGACCTCCTGAAGGAAGATAACAATAAGCTAGTTTTTAAGAGAAAACTTAGGGACATATTCATGGGGAGTAGGAGGTAGCATCTCTCTAATCAGCGATTCTATGGAGTGTGTATTTCTGATAAGGAAGTGCAGGTTTTTGGAGAAAAGTGAAGAGGAATTACCTAATTGTCACTCTGTATCTTGCCTTGGACAGCAGCCTTTCATCTTCTTTTGAGAGTTTTTACGCAGAGTAAATACTATTGCAAGTGAGGTGTGATTTTTAAACTCAACCAGGCATATCCTGTGCTCTCTAACACAGTGACACCATCAAGGGTAGCAGAGTTGACCAGTTTCTGTCTCTGACCTGGACTTCCGAATAGGGGAATTTCACCTACTTGTAACTGAGCGCACAGAAACAAATGGTGTGCATGACATAATGACCATCTCATAGCAGCCTCAGTACAACTTTTCACCTAGAGTGAATTGTGTGTCTAAGGGAAAGAATTTGACTACTCAACAGGGTTAAATCAACATATATATAGTTTATATGTGTGTATATACTCACACACATATGTGTATATATATATTAAAAACACTTTTTTTTGTGGTGTGTGCTACTGATGCCCCCTGGCAGTCGCCAGAGCATGATGGTCACGGGCTGTCTCTGGTGTGCTGATTGCCAGGTTGGAGGCTGAAATCTTGGACTGCAGCACAACTCAAGTCAAGCAATAGTTTATGCATTTACTGTAATATGATTTATGCAGGCCTCCACAGTGGGTATTAAGTTGGCTAAGAACGGATGCTGTCCTTTTTCTCGGCATTCAGCTCTGCCATATAAATATGCTATTCAGGTCTACTAAGTTTTCATAAACTACTGTTTCTGCCAGAATAGCTAGCAGGGCTTATCCAGCAGTGACACTTCAATAGCAAAATGTTTTGTGAATGATTTTAGCCTATTTGTTTTCTCTCCTGCTGTGATTCTAAATATTTTTACAAAACTATATTTCAGAGATGTGTTCACTTGGAAGGACTTAGAAAAGGCAAATTAAGAGGTAAATTTGATATTCACTGACATAGTCTATTTTCATTAACTTGAAAGTTAAGATGCATGTATGACTGTGTTTATATTAAAATGGCATATTCACAAATACTGCTATAAAGCTCAATTCTTCAAAGGTGCCTGACAAGGAAGCAGCAGTTTGTCCACCTGCTGCTGTACCGTGGGACTAATAGCATTAATAGATGGAGCATTTTCAGGTTGCACAGCTAATGTAAAATACTAGATTTGGTAATAATTGAATTCTGAAACAAACAGTCCAATTACTAAGGCACTGTAGCTTTTGTTCATGTGATGGGCAGGCAACAGTTCCTGCTTGTACCTGTCCCTTCTGATTATTATTATGTGAACTTAAAGTTCTTCTTTATTTTTCCCATTTTCATAACAACTGCATTATGATGTGACATATCTTTTCCAGATATTTTGCTTGAATAAATAAGTAGGATATTAAATTCAACTAGGATATTAGATTATAAATTAGTTCTGTAACAGCCGTCATGATGTTATTTAGATTTTCAGTTTACACAGACCTTGTAGCAACTCCCAAGAGCTATGCTACAGAATTAGGGGATGATGTGAGTTGATGTAAGAAAATTGGTTTTGGTAATATGCTGATGTCAGTAGAGTTTTTCTGTGTGGAAAGATATTTAAATTAATGTTTTTACTTACTCCATTGTACAAACTAAGGATTGGTAATGATTTCAAATTACTCATGAGTTGGTGTTTGGACTATGCAAACATGACCATAAATGTATTTTCCTTAGTAGGGTAATATTTATATTATGAGTTTGTATATGGGGCTTATTTTTTAACAAACAGATTAACGTGTTCTAATCTTCCCTGTAAAATAACCATTTCACTTATGTCAGTAGAATGAAAAAATTTAAGAGCATTTTTGGTTAAAAAAACTCCAGAGGCTGGATAACAGGTACAGAGCTCTTTGTGTCAAGGAAGAAAGCATAGACTTGCTGGTCTTGAATAATAGTATCATGATTAGCAAGCACAGTGACACCATACTGGTGAGAGAGATGTGAAAACATGCACATTTATAAGTACATTTATTAGTCAGATGGATGGTAATGGTAACCTGAAGAGAGAGCTTCTAAATAAAAAGATTTATAGCTGCTTACATCAGTATTCTGTAAATATGGGAATCCATACCCACTGTGATGTTTTATACATTCAGCGAAAGAGGAAAGGTGAAAAATAACTGTGAAAGGAAGTAGATGTCCTCCTAAGCCATTTTCTGAGATGACGGACAGCATTACTGGTAGCTGTCTTAATTAAAATCAAACCAAACAAAACCCACCCTGGTTGGTTTTCATAATGAGGAGTATTGGAGTAAGGGAACAGACTGTCTCCTTCTCCAGAGACAATTGACAGAGGAGAAAATGTATGTGCAGGTATCAGCAAGACTGCCTTGAAACCCCCTCTACTGCTTGTCACTGAGGTGCTATTTCAGAGTGCTATTTCATCAGGGCTGTGGTGAGGCAAATCAGTACCCAGGGCTGAAAGTTGATGTTGTGCCTCTTCTCCCTTTTCTTTTGCCTCCTCCCCATCCCTGCTAAACAGCCCAAAGTGGAAGTCCAAGCCAAGTGGGATGTTGTAATGTTGTTCAGGAAACCTCTTCATGTGTTTGAACAGCAGATCATAATAGCAAAACCTTTGTTTCCTGAAAAATATTGTTGTCTTCCCCATGAAGAGGAGTTGGTAGTGGAGCTACATGTCTTTTGTCCCCAGCTGTGGTTGTGTGTATACCTCGCATAACCTTCGGAGCTATCAGCCCCAGCTTACTGCATTCCCATGTGGTGCCAAACGGAAAAATCAGTCTGAATTGGAAGTAATTCTTGCATGAAAGGACCTAGGGATTTTTGAAGTAGGAATGAGAGCAGGCTCAGGTTTGAAATTTTGCTATGCAGGTCCTTTTCATTTCATCTGTCCACTGCCCAGAAATGTGGATGTCTTTTGTCATGGGCTCCTGCAGGTATCCCAGTCTGTGAGGGCTTTTTCCCGCAGCTGTCATTGTGCCTTTTGGGGTCAGTCCTCCTTCTTGAGGATGCGATTCACCTCTCATTGACTGACCACCATGATTTTATAGATGGTTGCAAAAGCTTAGCCCCTGCTTGCATATGGTACATGTGGTCTTTCTTTGCTTTGGTACCTGCTAAAATTCACTCTGTACGCATAAACAAATAGTATGTTAATGAGTGCTGCCAGGATACAAAATCTAACCTCTAAGTAAAATCCCTTGCAAGTGGCCAGAAGATAAATTAGAGCAGAACTGTACCTGGGTACAATTAAATGATGTACCTTCTTATAAAAATTGTTTTTAATTGATTTGGTGCATAGTCTTTACTTAGTTAATAACGAGTGTTGTACCTGTGGCTATATGATCACTCGTGTGAATTAGACTTGCAGCACTAAAACTCCTTTTTATCAAAGAAAACAATTTCATGAAGGGGCCGTCCCCTCTCACTGCTCTGTTGCTGATAATGTATCTGGACTGTTTTCTGATTAGTGCTCCAGTCTTACACTAATATTGAAGATGTTCTTTAGCAGATAAATGTAGGGTTATCACATCATTTTAGCAACATAATTTATTTTTTTCTTGCACACTACAGCAACTTTCATGTCTCAAACCCCTCCTCTCCTTTAGGGCTTCTGCAGCACTGCAAAAATGAAGCTAGGAAGGAGGTGATCATTAGAGGAGAAGAGGACAAAGATGCAGGATACAAAATTGTGGAGGAAGTAGTAGCAAATAGATGGAAACTTTTGTCAGTTCAGAACATCCTCCCATTTTCCCTGTGAGGAAACTTGAATCTAAAACGTCTTTGTAACTCCCAGTGTACTAGGAATTACAGATCGTCAGTACCTATCAGTACTGGACATAACCATCATCATTTGAAAGTTGTAATTTTTAGGTAGGTATTAATTTTTAACTCTGGCCCAACTGCAGTTTACAGTTGTTATCACTTTACCAAACATAAACCTGAACTGAAATCTAAGGTTAGAGTTTTCAAAGCCCTGTATCTGAAGTTAAACACCTGTATTTGGAAATGTTGTGATGATCAACAGAGAGAGGTCTTGCCTTAGCAAGAGACACATATACTGCAGAACAAAAGAAAAAGAGGTACAGAACCTGGAAAGAGAGTAAGGGTCTCAGGTGGACAACCATCATTGCTCACCCAAGTCCTGCCACAGTGAAAGGATGACAGGCCCACAAGAAGCCAGCTGGAGCCTGAGGTGGGCGTTGCACAGCCCCTTTCAAATAGCTTTCTTCACAAAAATCCTAAGAGGTCACAGTGGCAAGATGATGTCTTTGAGGTTGGTGTCGTTACAAATTGTGATGACTGATTCTGGTTACAAGTTTCTGAGCTATAATAGTTATGACCCATTCTGCAGACTGGGCAAGGAATGGATCCCTCTTTGTCCGGGGAAATCACCTTAAAGGTTTTCTCTTCATAGCCCTGTTTGTATAGCCATGTATTTTAACCTTTTCTCAAATACCCATTTGGACTCAATGAGGACACATTTCTTGTCTTCATTTCTCCTTGGGTTTTAATAAAAGCCTTTGAGTTACACATTTAAAAATTTTTCAGATAATGATCTCAACCTCTAAAAGGAGAATCTAAATGAAAAAAAAAATTGACCTAACAATTAGATAGTTAATGTTTGCATAATTTTAATTATCACATATTGCAATTATTTCTAATTCATTTCAGTATACAAATCACTATTTTATATATGGCATGTTGTTAATGTTTACTTCTATAATTACTTAATTTGCAATATAAGGCAGCAATTTTATAGTTACTCAGTTATGTATAATTATTATGTCAAATAGGAGATGGCAATTAATACTGAAATATATTAGAAATTATTGTACTAAAATCAGTCTAAGAATATTTGACACATAATTGTCATGTAGTGCATAGACTGCATTTTCCTTCTCTATTCCCCCTAACCGTGCTTTTAGACAATGTATTTATTTGAGACTCCAAAGGATTTAATCCTGCAGAAATTCCTATTTCACGATTGTATTTACTGAAAGGTTAGAGCTAGAACTAACAAGCAAAATCCAGAGTCTTCTGTAGCTAAATCTTGTGTGAGGTTTCAGAGTTTAGGTGCCTTTTCTATGTAAGCATTTCAGAAAGTCTCTGCTTTGGTGGCTGCTTAAAAATGAGATGTTTAAGTTCTTCTGCTGCGCATAGCTCTCAGTTTTTTAAAAGAGATGTTCAGAAAGAGTTTTGAGCTATAATGGTGAGGAAGGTGCCAAAGGAGTCACGAGCCTACAGCTGGTGTCACTGGGTGCTGTGTGGAGCTGAGCGGCCAGGGAGTTACCTCTGTGTGATGGCAGAAAGAGCTGGGGGGAGAAGGTACCAAAGCTGTTCACAGAGGCCCACTCTAACATTCCTCTGAGGCCACCCAAAGCAGAAAGTACCATGCATTGCACCTTCAGAACTATATTGGTATTGTTGCGTTGAAACTTGATCAGAAGTTGGGGAAGCTGAGGACTGGGTCCTCTTCCAGAAGGAGGGAATCACAGTGGCATCTCCTGTCCCATGATTTTAGTTACAAGTTACTTAACTGCTTTCTTTGTGAAGCTGGGTTTGTGAAGCAGTCTTTGTGAAGACTGTCAATGTGAGAGTTGGAAGCCAGGAGAAAGCAGGCATCTGAGAGGTATTGGCACTTCTGGGATAAGAGAGACTTGAGCTGGGGTGCGTTTGGGACGTCCTCACTCTATTGATAAGAGTGCAAAAGGTGGGAACAAAGGTCTTTTTACGATATAAAAATTGTAACCTCAAATTATCTAGAGACTCCTTAAGGAGGGGAAAAATCCTGATTCATAGAGAATCTAAATTGGTGCTATTGCTTAAACCAACTTTCTTCGTGCAAAATAGTTCTCTGTGACAATTTCTTTTTTTGCCAGGGATTTAAAATCTGGGCAGCTCTAAGCCCTGCTAAACAAAATTCATGGCTGTACATCTTAATAAAGCAAAGAAAAGTGCACAGCATGTCAAACAAATTCACCTCCTTGGTGTAAGCGTAAGGCTGCTATAATGGTACATGGCAAAGCGAGATCCAGATAGGGCCCTCGGTGTGTTAGCAGAGCATATTGACTTATATCAGTCCTTTTGCCTGGTTTAAAATTGATCCCCTTAGAAAAGTTAAATATCACCTATGTTTGTAGATTGCTAGACAGCTATTAAGATAATGCTTTTATAAATACAGATGGTGCCCTTATCAAAATTACATGGCAGTAAATAGATGCCAGTAGAAATAATATGACACTTTGATTAGCTAATAAAATGAAGCACAAATAGAATGGGGATGCTAAGTTGCTCTGACAGTTTTCATACTGTCTTATTTATTGCTTATTTAGCTTTGATAAGTTTCTATTACAGTCTTGGCTTCTTAAGCAATTCCTTTGAACTTTTAATTTTTAAACAGTAATCTGTATTTTATTGACTTGGGTGAAAAATCATCCTCATTGTCAATAAGCTCTTCATCATCATAGTAAATATTATCATTCTTTTTAAAGTAAATTGATAGGCCAAATTACATAATGGAAGTTGTGGAGATAAAAGTGGCAAAGGGTGCCAGTTAATGTTACATGAAAATTATTGATTAGAGCAAATTATTGCTGAAAGTTTGGCAAGCAGTATTGGTTCACTGATGTGGTCGATTTTTATGCCACAGTGAAAGACTTGTATCGGTACATTAGATGACAGCAGGAAAATTGTATGGAAGGACTATTATGCTTATAGGGACAGACTTGCACTGTAATTTAAGTACTTAAGGTGAGAGACTCAATTGTTCAAAACTGGTGTAACTCCATCGGCTTCAGTGGGATTGAGACATGGCCTGGTCACTTTTAAATCTGCTGATCTTGGATGTGAGGGAATGTCAGGCAGTAGCCTGACATTTGAGGCATATCAGAAAAATGTGCTCATTGATGCAGTTGTTCCTGGAATGGTTAATGGCAGTGATAATCAAGAAGCAGAGAGCAGCTGAGAAGAGTACAAATGGTATGTGGTTCATTAGATGATCTGACCAGCATAATGCTGACCAATATTTCTGCCTTTTTGGTACTTAACAAAACTTGACTTAGTAACCTGAAAGCAGAAAATTGTTATAACCTGCCACAGGTTTTAAAATCTTCCTAGAAACTTTCTGTTGCCCCAACTTTCTTGGAGAGTACAAAGCTCAGTTTTGATCTTTTGGTGCAGGCAAATTTGTTGCTGATATAATGCCTGTGATGTAACAGTGCTCCCAGTAAATGTGGTGAGTTAGATCTCCTCTTCCATTTCTTCAGAGAAATAACAGTCCTCGTGCCTGTGTTCATATGCACAGTATGTTTCTCTGCACCTTGTGGAGCAGTGGTGCTGTAGTTAAACATGACACCCAGTTCTCCTCAGTCTTACTCAATAATTCCTTCTCTGATGGGATCACTCTGCCAGTAGCCAGCCAGTTTGGCACAACTTTCAGGGGATCAACTGTCAGCCAGATGGACAGTGGGAACAAGCATCCCACCTGTCATGCTCTTCTGAGCCACACTGAGCATCCCAGTTCTGATTTCTGTAGCCCAGCTATAGCTCCACTTGCCTAGGCAGAGCACTGTCCTTCTGTCTTTATGGGCCCTACCTACCATCAGGGCTGGGCTTGGGGGACATAAATCTATCTTCTCAAATTTAGACAGTTGGTGTGAGGAGGATGCACAACTTGTGCAAAGACTGTGGGCTGCATGGGAAGTTTCCAGCTGTTGCGTCCTGACTAACTGGGAAGTGTCAGTGGAAAAGGAAACAGCATCTTAGATTATTTCTCTTAGACTCCCTCCCATCAAGGTTCCTTGTAAAGGGGGTTCGTTTGGGACTAATAATTTTTTAACCCCTGATTAATCCTACAGATTTAGCCTAAACATTGCAAATAGCTCATTGTCAGAGAGCAGGTGAGACACATACTTAGTTGCCAGATGGAAAATATCCTTTTAGGTGTCCAGGCCCCAACTGTGTGGGCCTAATGGAATCATCTTGTTGTTCGTGCTTTTCACCTTTTGTTATAAAAATTTAAAAACCTATTTTACAAATAAATAAATTTACGAAATCCCAAACCATAACACCCCTCCCCCCCTTCAGCTTTCACATCTTTATGGCTATGTTGTCAAATTGATGCATGAGGTTTTAGCTGTGCAAATCCCTTTAATGCAACTGGGAGTTGTACAGCTAAAGATTTATACATTGACTTTAGAATAACATTACTTCATCTCTCTTTCAATATTTTTTCCTTTTTTCTTTCCCCCTACTGATTCCCTCCCCAGATTTCCCTACTGCTCTGTAATGAAAACCACAGGTTCCTTCTGTGCTTCTCTTTCTGTAGTGAGAAGCAGGCATGATGATCCTTTCCTACTCACTGAACAGGCATAAGTCCAAGGGAGTTATATGTGAAGGTAGTGATAATATGTGAGTATTAAGGTTGCAGTGAAAATCCTTTATCTCATCAGTGATTTCCCACCAAAAAAGAAAAAAAAAAGTGTGAAACAGTGAATACTGCAGAACTCCATCTGAGTGAAAAAACCACTTTTTTTTACTTTTTTTTTTTTTAACCTTTTTTTCTTTAGGATGGCTGTCAGCCTTTCTGGCTAAAATTTCCTTCACTGCTTATAAGTAATATGGTTGACACAAACAGATGTACATAAATCTAAGATTTCAAGGAAGATCATGCCATATCCTATCTATATGACAGGGCAGAATTTGAACAGTCTTGTGCTAGCCTGTGGGCATAATGCAGATTTCCTGGGCTGGAGAGACTTGATTTTGCTCCAGAATTTCAATTGGTTGTCACCTCATTTTAAATAAATGGGCTCATTCCATGTGGCTGGGTTATGGTGGTTTCCTTCCTTATATCAGGAGGGGATGACTGACCTAAACATGGAATCCTTTGGGACTGTGAACAATAAAAATCCCTTTGTCCCCATTTTATATTAGAAAGTGCATTCTCTCAATTTTCTTTTGTCTGGAGAATTTGCACTGCTTACCAGTATACAACTTGGGAACAGTTTATTGTCCATATAGAAGGATATGTAGTTGCGTGTCTTCTTTTTTAATCTAAGGGAAAAGGCGGGAATTATCACCCTTCTGGGTGGGGGTGATACAGAGCCCCAGTCCCTGTCAAAGTGAGACTGCAACCCAGGTGGAATTCAGAATACTGTAAGGAAGGCATTTTGCCAAAATCTTTGTCTACAGAATGGCAGAGATTAAAGCCCTTCCAGTTCTGATTGGATTACCATGGACCAGAAGCACTTTAATCTCCACCACTGTGGCTTTGGGGGAAGCCAGTGATTGAGACGTGTGGCGGGACCATACTGAAGAATTGGATGGCTGCACTTAGCTCTTTAATCTTCTAGTCCTGTGGCTGTCATAGAAAAATATTTAACTGTTGCAACAGAGAGAGAAAAATGGGTAGTGAGTAGTTATTTTACCTTTTACCATGTGAACAAAATAAAAATCACACGTTCTCCCCTCCAGAGCTGTGTAAGCAGCTTGTGTGCAATAGCCTGACTTGGAGCAGCCTGAGTCCCTCCTCAAAACACAGTATTGGGTAAGCTGATGGTAAGTACATAATAATGTAAGTACATAATAGCCCATACTGCAAAACCAAAGGCCTCTGAAACCTAGTACCGTGTCTCAAACCAGCAGCAGGTGCCAGTGGAAAAGTATTAAGACAGGGTATATTTAAAGTGACTTTTTTCCCCCCAAGGCTGACAATAGTCAGTATTTTCTTGAATAATTTATGTTTAAGTGTCTGGTTTTTGCATAAGAGTGGCTTCAAAACAGAGCTTCTCAAGAATGATTCCAAGTATAGGACTGCTATATGCTTTCTCCTTTTGGAGAAAGGAGGAACACAGAAGCATGAAAGACTAAACCCCAATTTTGGATGGTATGCAGGTCAGTAGAGATAGAAATAACAATGGATAATAAATGGGGATCTGAGCAATTTCTCTTGCTCAAGTCTCAGTCAAGAAAGGACACATTTGGTAATGGATACAAGATATGGGTGAGGTAGTGAAAATTGTCAGGAGAGGTGTGAAGTGTCTGACCTAGAACGTGCTGTCTGACCAGTGGGAAGCAGGATGCCATGGGACCTGAAGGGTCTCCTTCTCACATATGTAAGGATCCTCAACACAACTCAGCTTTGTGCACCTAAGTTTTTCCAGTGTTTTTACATCAGACTACCCTGTTTCCCAAGAAAGAAGCTGGGGGATGCTGCAACATTGGTGGAGTCTCCAAAACGTGCCAGTATTTGTTGGGTATTTGTTGATCAGCAAATGGCTTTCCACATAAGGACAGAAGCATCCTGGCTGGCAGTTTCTGGAGCTTCAGGAAGAGTAAAAGCTTCACCTCTTCTCCAGCTTGTGGTGGAGTGGCAGGGCTTGAGAGGAAGCAGGGGGATTCACCCATATTGGGAATAGGAATGAAGTCTCTACAATGCTGAGATGGACTATACTCAAACAGGCAGGGAGGTTGTGGGGCTGTTAGCTTCAGTGGAGCTTAGGCTGCCATAAAAACACAGCTCTCAAAACCAGAAGTCATCTTAATTCCCATTATCATTTATCATTAGGAGTCTGGTCCTTCAGTGAACTGGCTGCACAATAAACCTTTGTAAAAATATGGACAACTTCAATTGGAAGTGTGTCTAAGGCCACATAAACATCTTCAATTTTTAAGTGATCCTTCAGACCAGGAGAGAAAAGCTGTGTAATCCGTATGTGTTATATGCTATTGTGCCAGCCTTTCATGGTGAGAAGCTAAATATTTTTGTCATTTTAGTTAGTTTATATATGCTGCTCTTGGTTTGTTGGCAAAGTGAAACGTCTGATGTGTCCCACCCCTGATGTCTGCATTTGGATGCAGGATGAAGTGAAATGAGCCTTATAAGCCAAACACTGAGTTCCTTTCTGTTCTTTTATTAGCTTTTACTTGGCAAATTCTACTGGCTTTTGTATAGAGACCATAACATCATAAAAACAGTGGATGTTTATGGAAGGCACAGCATAACTTAATAAATACAGCATACATGTTACGAGAATGGATGCTCTTTCGCTAAGTGCAGCAGCTACATATGGTGCTGATAGCAAATGCCATATGTTTGTAGAAGAGGCTACATTTGTATGGTGCCTTTTTCTCAGACCTGCCAATCTGTGAAAAATAACAATTCTGTTTAATACTGCTGGTTTTGGCCTCTTGGTTTTGTCTTTTAACTTCTGTGACATATACACAGTCGGAATGAACCTGGAAGCGTAGGACTGCACTCACTCTTCTTCAAGGCCACTTAATCCTAACAGTACCCATCTGAAAGATCCAAAGTGCTGCTTACTCTGATCACAGTACTATGGAATTAGACTGTCCTTTGTATTGCAGTTCCTGACGCTCCAAATCCTGGGTGCCTGCCTCCCTGGTGACACAGCTTCCAAAGGGAAGTCCTCGTCCATCACTAGTGTCACCTATGGCCTGCTGGCAGTGATGCTGTCACAGCAGACATATGCTTGAATCTGAGCTCAGGAGACGGTTCTGGGCTGTGGATGGAAGCAACCACGTGGTGCCTTGTTTCAGGGAGTTTTGGAAGGGGATGAGACTTTCAATATCCTCAGCTTTTCTCTGTGATTCTGTACCCATGTGCTTGATATGAGTCTTCTGAGGATTGTCACACTCCAGTGCTCACTTGAGGTTGCCTTCTTTATGCCCTTGGAGCTGTTATATGTACCTCCGTGTTTCAGATTCCCTTTTGGGATGAACTTTCTAAAAATGCAAAGCCTAATTGTAGGTGCCCAAACCATTTATGGGACCCAAGCAGCTTAAACCTGCTTAGTTAGAGAGCTGATTAGGTAGCAGCCATACCTTGTATGATTGCCGCTTCCAGAAATATCCCTGGCTCTTTAATCTAAAAATGTTTGGCTTAACTAGATCTCTCTCTGAATGTACCAGTCATAAATGAACCATGCACAGCCACTAGTAATTCCTGGTATTTTTAAAATTATTATTTTTATTTGTTCAGTGAAGAAAAACATTTGGAAACCATTGTGTAAGTAATTTATTTGGGCAGGCGTTTTAGCAATAGGCAATAGAGAGTTAATTCTGCATGTTGTCAGTTGCTTTCAGTTTTAAACACGTTTCGGATTCAGAAGACAGCCATACAGAAAAGAATGTTATGTTAATGTGACAGCAATCACAGACACTGCTATTGAAAACTCACTGTTGCTCTCCCCTCCAAAATTAACATCATAACCTTATGTCAGTGACTCTCTATTATCCTAATACCTGTTTTTGGATTCTGTCCAGTCCCATTAGATATCCCTGTGTTGATTGCTCTGTTACTGGTGAATGTTAATTGCCTCCAAATCTCAGTGGAGTTCAAAAGCTTGGGGGAAAAAGTACTGACTGGTAAAGCTGCTGGTTTTATTAACAGGCAAGTAAATAATAAATCTGTTCAGAGATATGAGTGAAGTGCCTGAGACATGAGATATAAACAGCTGATGTTACATCTTTCTTTGCATGTCTGTCATATGTTAGTAATGAGATAACAGGGTAAGCCATTCCAACTTTGAACATTGAAATGGTGTCAGTAGTGTCTGTCCACAGTCAGTGTACTTTAAGAGGTAGTCAGGTTCCATGTCCTTCCCATTGGGATTCTTATGTGCTTGACATTAAATAGTGCCCCTTATTACATTTTAAGATGCTTTTTAAAGTTAGTGGGACTATTTAATTGAAAGGATGATGTCAAAATATGGTAATAGGAAGGGTTGCCACATGTCATTTAATGTTTTTTTTCCCTCTGTCTCGTAAATTTTTAATAGAGAGAAACTGCTCTTTTGCTTTGCTTTAAAGGAGAACTGAGATCTTTATTACTTCTCTGCATTTTTTGGTTTGTTTTAACCATAGAGTTTTCAACAAGATCACTGCATGCTCCTCTTTTCAACACCAGAAACCCCTAGATGAAAAATCCCCAGTGTAATCCCATTGTGAGTTCGCTGCTTGTAGCATATTTCTGGTTTAGGTATCTCTCGTGGTAGTTCTTACGTTGTAAAAAAGGTTGGTAGCACTTACAAAGCTGAAATAAGTGATGTGAAGAATATACTGTAATCACATACTGCAGAATAATTACGTATTTTATATCACTGGTTTTCAGTTGGTAGATAATATTTAATCTCCTAGTAGAGATCTCTAATGACTCATTTTAGACACTGACCCTCTAACTTCATTTCAGGAATGAAATATTCCCTAATCCAGTAATTTCTATCTATGCCATCATGTCATGTAGATAAAGAAAAGCAACTGCAGGCACCCACTGCTAGACTGCAGCTGAAGTCAAATGTGAACTGAACGTGTGTTACGGCTGTATGAAATCTGTATCAGGGTAGGTAAACTGAAGTTGCTGTTTTTGGTATCTTAAGCGATTATTACATTGTTATAACAAAAAGCATGCCCAACCTTAACTTGTATGACATTGATCTGATAAGCATAGAGTGTCTAGATTAACATGAGTTTTTTAAAGCAGTGTAAACATGATTCAATAACCATGCCAGTGGTGAGAATGTGAACAGAACCCAAGAATTTAATTGTGAGGCTCATTCCAGAAGAAAGAAGGTTAGAGAGAGAAGCACAACAATGAATACTATTTTATTTTTTGTGGAAATTATTTTGATAGGCAAGTAATGTTTATTATTAAAATACTGAGCATCTGAATCCTGTCCATGTTTTCACCAGATGTACTAAAAAATACAGGTAGCAAATGAGCACAGTGTCAAACACAGTGTGTTTGGAAGGTCTCAGGTAAAGATGGTGGGTGACTGAAATAAGCTTATTTAGCCATGCCGAAGCACATAACAAGTAGCCAGGACTTTGCAGCTTCTGAGCACTGAGAACATACCATTAATTTCTAAGCTGATAATGTTGGTTATGATCTTCTCTAGCTGGTCAGTATCTCTCACTGTGAAAATACACTTTTCCTATGAATCCCTGTATCACTGCATCCCTCTACTTCTGTTCATATTTTTGAAGAATTTCAGGAAGAGGAAGGACTCTGCATGTTGTATCTTGTAAACAGTTTTGCCTTTCATTTTTTGTTTTTAGAGTTCATGATAGCACGGACTGTATGCCAAGGCATGAAAAAAGAGATTGAATAAAATATTATTTAGTATTTATTTGGTTTTACCAAGTTAGAACTTTGCTTTGTATATATATAAATGTATTCATGTTTATTATTGCATTGTATTTCTTTGTCTGTTCTGTAGCCTTGAAGTATGTGCTTGTCTCTGATGACAGAGGAATTTCGTTTCTCTTAAGTGGCATAAAGTGGGGCTGCATATGCTTATGGTAGGTTGTACATCACAGATCTAGTTCCTGTTTTCCTTCCTGGATTCAAACGACCCTAACATCTCCATTTTTTCATGTGCCCTGCTACTGAAAGGTTCCTGGCTGAAATGAATTTCCCATTTCTGTCATGGCTGTGCTGGCCGAAGGAGAAAGTGTTACGTCTTTGAGTGTGTGCAGCAGGTAAAGTAACAAGGAGATGCTGCTCATCTCCCCCTGCATTCCTGTGTCATCTCAACTGGCAGGTGTTAGCTCAAGCCAGGGAGTTTCAGGAAAAGCCTGCTCCAGACTAAAAGGGAGGACAGTGGTGTGTGCTACTTGCCTACCACTAGGGCATGGCGATGTAACACCAGTTTGTTCAGTTGGAGTTTGTCTTTAATGCTTAGAAATTCCGTACTTTCCACTGAGACCAAGCACTGAATTAAGCACTCTGAAGTGCAATGAACACTTGACTTGGTGCAAAAACCCCTAGGTATGGGCCAAATTCATCTTACGTGTAAAGATCACCAGCCTGCACTTGCATAAGTAAGAGTTTATGCTAGGGATTAATTTGGCCCCCTGACTCTGCTAAAATGAAGTTCTTTGTGTGCTTTTGAATTTTGGTGTCAAGAGAGGGGATCACTGTTGCTGGAGAGTGTTTAAGAGAAATAAGCCAAAAATAGACCCCCTCCCCCCAGAATCATAAAAAATAATCAGCTGTTGGAAAGAATTAATTTTGTTCTCCTAATTTGCAGAAATGCCAGTAGTTGCTACTGTGCCCAACCACTCACTAATACAATAAAATATAATTACATAATTAAATACAATATAGGATTTTCATAATAGGGAATTTTATTTCCTTGTCACAATATGCAAGTTGCTGTGGTTGAAGCTCATAGTTCAACACTGTAACTATTATTAGATGCAAACGTATCACGTACTAGGCAGGATTCTCCTACACGGACATTTCTCAATCTGGGTGAAAATTGTTTGCTGCAGACAGTGGAAGCTTTGTAGGAGGTTACCTAAGATGCACCTTGTGGATGAATAAGTATCTTACAACTGTGTTTTGCTTTGTTAAAACAAAGCTTCTGTCTCCTATCACTGTTTGTTCAGATTGGTGCCATCTGTCTTTTGCTAAGCTCAGAACTTGCTGGAAGCTTAAATTCAAGCCAGTAAGTGACTTGCAGGGGTAGAAATTTTCTCAGAAGCTGATTGCCCATTGCTGATGCCACTGGAAACTTGAATAATTAGAACTGTAGAGACAGACACTTAAACTTAGATATGACCAAGTCTCTTTTCAGGTGCATACTGTCCATATGAGACAGAACCATCAATCCTAGTTTTATTGACGTATTTCCATTTGGACAGTCATTTGTGTGAAATTCTGCAGTATATGAGATTTCTTTGTTAGCTACAAACAGTAGCAGAAACATGAAAACATCTGGATCCAGTGCTGGGCAATGTTGTCAGGAAAGATAATCATGAAGGTGCAATCCTTGAAACTTCTAGAATTTGAGGGTGTGAAGCAGTTTTGATGTTTATATACTTGACAGGAGAATTTATCTGGCCTTTAGGATGTCTGGATTTTTTTTGTACAAGATACGTATGTAATGAAAAAGAGAGAGATTAGGAATTAGATTTTTGGACGAATTAAGTGAAACCATGTAAGCTATAACACAGTGTCCAAATAATCAAGTATGTAGCATCATGAAAAATGTGTCTTTTTATGTTCAACCATATGCACATAAAGTCAAACATGAAGTGCTAGGTTAAAATAAAGAGCCATTTTGGTTATCTGCAGGGTAGCCATTGGTGATAAGTAATGTTGCTTCTGATTTTGTTCTCAATTTATCTTCCAGTCTCTTTGTTCCACTCAAGCTTCTGCTCTTGCCCCTTTCCACTCTGATTTGGCTTGCCTTCATTTATTGCAGTTCATCAGTGGCCTAGTCCTCATCTCATTAAAATCAATGGCAGGGCTATTACTGACCTTGGTGAAAAATCCCAGGTGCAGGAAGAATCCCAGGTCTTGCTTATCCTAATCAGTCAGATCATCATAATTAATTTAATGATCTTAAAATCCATCAAAACACAGCATACTTTTAGTTTACCTGCTGACATACACAGTGCATTATCCTGAGCCTTCAAGCAGAGGGTTGTGTTCTGAGTTTCTCCCTAGCCAGCAGATGCCTTGCTTGTATTTTAGCTTTTCTAAAAGCAAGAGTTTGAAGAACTATGAAGACTTTGAGGTTGGCATGTTCTGTTTGTGGGCTACAGAATCTATTGACTTCTGAGTAATCTGTGTAGATGTGCGTGTAGAGTACTTTCACAGTCATAATCTTGAATAGTTCAAATTTAATTATGATGAGAGATCCTGTATTTCATTTATATGTAAAATTAAAAGAAAATATGCAGAAGCTAATCCTATTCAGAGACTGACTCCAAATATTTCTGAGCTAAAATGTTTGTAACATAGAAGTCTTATTAAAATTCCTATTTCTACACATTTTAGTAGTAATTTGGTTTAAAAATTGCAAGACTGTAGTTTCATTTGACTGAGAGAAGAATTATGAGACTGTAGATGGACTAACTGCAGTTTTAACAATGCTAAAATCCATTATAAATCAGAAAAGGAGGGAAAAGTACACATGCCATAATAATAATTTATTTGACAGTGCTTTTGAATATACATACAGCTCACAGATTATGTGTTTCTAGTACACTAAAAATAAGAAGGCTAAGCACAGGAACATTATTTTTAATATGAGCATGCAGTGCTAAAGAGGAGAGAAGTTTTTGGAATGATAATCAGGCTGCTGGAGCACCATGGAATACTGGGTCCTGGTTATGCAGCTTCCTGCACCAGCTGCAGAAAAAACAAAGAAAAAAGTCAGAAAAGCAAAGAATTCCTTGTAATTGGCATCTCTGTATATTCTTTTCCCCTCCCCCCCCCCATCTTCTTACTAGAGGAATCCCCCAAATTTCATACATGTTTCTTGAGTTGTTGCTTTCTGAAGTCCAGTGTCAGAAATAGCAAGCTATAGGATGGATTAGAAAATGTGTGGTGGCTTGCCTGTGTCCTTCTAGTATGGTTTGGTGGGGATGTGAAGTGTGTGATTGTTTGATTGCCTCTTGTCAAACCTCAAGAGTGAAAATGTAGCTATTACTGTGTCCTCTGAATTCCTCAAGGGTCACTTAAATTCCAGTGGTCACTACTGGGATGTACTTTGGTAAGGAAATTTTGTATCAGGGCTTAGAAGTACAGCTGTGATACTCAAACTGTAGAGGTAATGCTAAATGGATTTCAGATGTATGGGAACATAAGGTGGGCATTTTTGACGTCTTTATGAAGTGGATTTACAAAATTTGTTTGAGCTTTCATTTTGGCTGTCAGTGGTAGCCTATATCTACAGTAATATGCTTCTTGTCGTGGTCCTTTTTTCAGGTGTAACTCTGGTTCCAAAGTATTAATCTTTGCACCATTGCATTACGGATAAGAGTATGATGGGCTTTCCTCAGAATGAGTCACAAAGTCTGGTCAAGGTACAGGTTTATCTGGATTCTTTATCTGTATTTAAAAGTTCTGTTTAATAAGAGCAATAAAAAGTACCAACCAAAGGATAATTGTACTCGTAGTTCAGCTGCAATTGGTTGTCCTGAAGGACCACGCTTTGTAATACTGGTCTGTGCTGTAACTGCTCAGAAATGCACTGTTGTGTGTTATTGCCTAATTGGTGCACTGTAATTACCTTTATTGAGAACTGATCTTAAAAGTTAATCTATGCTGGAGTCAGGGAGATTAATTGGGGCAATCACCATCCCATAGATTTCTAGTAAAGTGACACCCCCTTAGAATGGTTTGTTGCAAGTGCAGTGCAGTCCAAAATGAAAGACGGACAAAAGCTTGTCTGTAACTCAGTATACCTTCACCAAGTTCTCTGGCCATAAGATTTTAGAGGAATTTTGACTGAGAAAAGGCACAGAAGATTTGAATTACACTTTTCTGTGCAAAATCTGTGATCACATTGGTGGGGGTTATGGCTTCTGTCTCTTTCAGATTTCCTTTAACCATGTGTTTTGATTTGAGGGATGTTCTGTAACTGGTTTATAGCATGTGGGGCTGAGACCAGCTGTGCTTCCACCTAGCTTTGTGCCTGGAGTATCCTTGTAGCAAACTGCTGACCACCTGGGGCCAGCTGGCCAGGCACTGCCTGCTGTAGTTCAAGGTGACAAGCACTGCCCCTAAAACACCTCTTTCTGTGTTTGGTCGAGTACCTTCTGACACTCTGAGGTTAGCTGCATAGGTTTCTCCAGATGCCTCATGGCTTGCCTGCACAAGCTGAGTAGTGCAAGTGGTGTGGGCAGCAGCGCACCCTCCTTGTGCTGCGCTGTGGTTTGTCCTCTTAGCCCCTCCAGAATAAACGGTCACAGTTAAAACTCGGGTGTGAAACAGAGTTTCAGAAGATGAACTGAAAATTTTACATAGATGGGAGACCGCCTTCACACAGTTTGAAATCCAGCCCTACTGTGTGTTTCCATTACTGCAGCTGGAGCATGGAGATGTAAAGCTAAAAGATGTTGGATCATGTAGCGTTGTGAGGAGATGGACTCAGTGTACTGTAGTAAAATGTCACATTCCAAAAGGTCCTGAAATTAGTAGTCTTCATGTCACAGCACTCTATAGTCTCTGTTCACATGACGGAAGTCCTGTTTAAATGATCTATCCTGAAGTAAGGAAGCTGTTTGCTTTATTTATGAGGATTGCAGTGCCGTCATAGTGTAGAGTTGAACATCATTGGATTGCCTTGGTGAGCATTCACTACCTGCTCCTCAGTGGAGTAAAAACCTTTACCTGATTGAGAAGACCATGGGAAGCTGACTTGAAACAGCCTCTTGTGCTGGCTTGTGGGCTGTGTAACGTGATCCAGCTGCTGAACTCTATAAGGCTTCTGTTTCTGACTTTAACTGCTCTTCCTTTAGAAGAACTTTGGCCTCACTTCAGAGCTGACAGGATGTAACTAAATATCAGGAAGTGAGATGCAGTCTGGGCCTGGCTGTGGAAAGTTGGAGAGGTGGGGATGGCTGGCAGAGATGCTGCTCAGCATTACTAGTTTGGTTAGTGTAGCTGGTGCTGGATTTTAGTGCATAAAACACATCATCAGACCTCTTATCAGGGAATCATATCATCTGCACAGGTTATCCACAGGAATTGCTGCTTGTTAAAGGAATTTAGTGAAGGATAAGGGCAAAATCCATGTTGATAAAATGCTGCAGTTTTCTGGAATTGTTGTCTCTTCTCTTTGTTGAAGACCTGGTTCTTGCTCTCCTTGAATTGCACAAGCAATTGGGAGTTAGGTCACAAGTAAGATTGCATGTAGATCTGTGATGGTAATGTCTGCAAGGGCACTGTTGGCCATCTGGTTTGATCCATAACATAAGCACACTACTTGAGCTCACCAGAATTAATTCATTGTTGTGCTAGAGGCTCTCTCAGGGAAAGTGTCTGATACTGAAACTGCTCGTGACAGGGAGTGTACCAGAGCCTGTGGTAATCGCTCCAACAGCTAATTACCCACAAAATCTAGTCTGATTTGGTGTGGCTTCATCCTTCTGTCATTAGATTTTCCTTTTCTTTTAGTTGCAAAGATAGTCTTCACATCCCAGCTACAGATCACCACGGGACAAAGCCACACTGTGTGTCATGAGTGTTGGGAGGGAGAGGGAGAGTAATGCGGATGGCCAGGATGTGGGTGGAAATGAGCCTGGCTGCAACCCAGGAGACAAAAACCTTTGAATTTTGTCTTGCTTTTGTGCAGACTTGGAATTTTGTGTTACATTATCTTTGTAGAGGTTTCTGGCTTAGGTCTATCTTCAGTTGTTGAAAAGAGTCATCTTGGAATACTGTCCTCTTGGCACATGTGCAAATGTCTTTGGCTTTGACTTAAAGTCTTTGTTAAGCATACATTTTATTATAGGGTCGGAAGCAATATTTCTCAATTATCATTCATTCGTTCTTATGAAGGAAAAGTGAATTTCCTTTCAATGGAAAATGAAGTCAGTTTTCCAGGTTTACATTAGACCTAAATCAAAAATCCAATACAGTTCTTGGTGCAAAGAGTAAAAAAATTGTATGGGAGAGCCTGTGTTTTTGAGCTCTACTCTTTTGTTTCACAGAAACAGCAGAGGCTGCAGGTCACCATTCCACAGCTCAGTGTCTGGCCTCTTAGTTGCCACACAGCTTCTTCCAAGCTGGGAACTGTATGTGGGCTCTTCAAAAATTAATGCTGAGGTTTGCCCATTCCAACTGGTCTGTTTGGGTTTCTGGCCCTGTGCAGAGGCTGTGATGTCACAACCACAGCTCACTACTGCCAGGTGCACCTTCGGACGCTCTGCCAGCCAGTGGGGCCACAAGAAGGGGACAGCGCAGAGAGAGGGAAAGCAAACCACTGACTTGTGCAAATAAGTCAGTAAGTGAGCAAAAAGAAAGAAGAATGGTGGAGTCCTTGCAACCAGTTGCAGGCATGAAGAGGTAATGGAGATCCTCCTGCACAACAGTTTTATCATTTACTAAGCAGCCACCAGTCCTCCAAGTGTTGGTGCACTTCATTCATCTCTTTAAAAGAAAAGGGACCAGTGAGCAGACTGCAACCTTTCTGCCAGACTTCAGTCTGATAGAGAAATGCTTCTTTCCAGAGTAGAAAGGCAAATGAAATCAGTAACTGTGGGAAAGCTGAGCTATATGTTACAAACTGCATCAGTAAAAAGAATTTCATGGTCAAGGGTCTACACTGAAGAAGCTTTCCCTGGGTCCAATTCGTTTTGCTCATCCGAGAGGAAACAAGGGCATCCTGACTGCTTTCAATTGCTATATGGAATACAGGGTGAAAGACAATCTTGAGAGTGGCTTGCTGCTACGTTATTAAGGATGTTGTATCTAATGAGACCTTGTACTTGCAAGACCTTGAAATGCACCAGTGCCTTGCATGCTGACTGCCAATGTGAGGTGGGGAAGTCTGCATGGTCCAGGTTTTAATTTTTCACTTTGATACTTGTCATAAAGGCACCAGAAAGAGAGCTCTGTGTATCTGTAGCTCATTTTTTAGGCCAGCTAAGCTTAATCAATTCAATGGACTTCCATAAACTCATAAGGTTGTGATACAGGTTGTGTAATCAGCCATGACTAGATTGTCGCTTGTCTTCAGGTGTATTCAGATTGACTTTTTTAGGCGACTTGGATGTTAGGTATTGAGTTTTTTCTAAGTCATTGTCAGGAGAAAAATTTATCTTGAACAGCTGGTTGAAATGAAACTGTACCATCTATTAAAATTTAAATGATCATTTCTGAATAAAAGTGACACTTAAGCTAGCTCCTGGCACTGTGGTAAGTGATCAGTTTATTTTTCTCATGAACACCACTTTTCTGTTAGGAGTCCATGTAATATAATGTCCATTTAACCCTTTATAGATCCTTCCTGATGTCTCATGACTCATAGAATTCCAGTATTATGACTGACATAAAATGTTCTGATCCAGATACGTAAAAGCCTGTGTATGTCTTGCTCCTAGCTTCCTATGCTGGCAGATTTTTTTGAGAATGGAAGTATAATGCCACTGACTTTCTCTAAATGCAGGAGAGCTTGCTGGTGTCCTAAAACAAATGGACTAGTATCAGGTTGGATCTTTAAGTGGTAAGTACAAAATGGTATTTTTTACCAGGTTTTGATGATACTAGCAAATATATGTAAATAGGGTATAAAATTAATCAGCTGCTGTTCAATAAAAAAACATCATGTTTACCACTGCCTTATAGCTACTTTGCCCTCCTACGGGGACTATTTTAATTAGCAGCATGAATTTTGGATAGTTTAATTTATTTTGTGATTGTGTAAAAATACACTTTTCGAAAGATTTATTTATAAACTGCCCAGGTATTTAGCAAAGGCGTTTCAGCAGCATCTGTAAAAATGGAGTGTCATAACACACAACTTTTGGCTCTTTTTTTTTTTTTTTGCTGGCCTTAAGCCTTGCCAACAGGGTAGTTTCTGGGGTGTCTTATTGTCATGCTGCTCTTCACTAGTGACAGCAGAGTGAATCAAATCAGAATCAGATAATTAAATGAAAAAAGAAACATTTGCCCAGTTGTCTTCTGAGGAATTTTTCTGTGTAAAATGCTCATAATCATGCTGTATGTTGGTGGTGACTTCCAGACTACAGTAGACTTTACAGACTCCAGGGTCTGCTCATTGAATTCTGTGATCAGGTGATTGAAAGCACAGCAGAGTTTCTGTAAAGCTCGGTATTTGTAGCACTGAGTGATACGCACCACGCAGCTGCAGTTCTGCACCATTTTGTGTTATGCTGCAGTTCTGTGGAGCTGATAATGTGCAATGTCTTAGAGAGGCAAGCCTAGGTACACTCAGTCCTTACACGCTTGCGTAACCCGCATATGTCCAGTGAGATTCTTGCATGAGAAATGTTAGCAAGAGTTTGAATATTTAGACTGACACAGACATTATTTTATCTGTAATTGAATAAATTCCCTTTCAAATACCATAAGTGCCATTGGATTAGTAACTGGGTTTAAACTTTGTAATTAAACTGGGAAATTTATGAAAAATTTCCCTGGGATCTAGTTATACCGTGCCAAATACATTTAACTTGTGAAGTTTATTTAGCTTTGTTTGCACGGTGAGTAAAAAGAACATTGTAGATGGATGGTGCCACTTTTAAAGTGTTTGCAGAGAGTCATGAATGTGAGAAGCAGATGGATTAGGTACTTAGGCTTGTATAGTATATGTAAGGTTGTATTCCAGAGACCTTTCATATGGAAAGCTCTTGCTGATCTGTATGAAACTGTCTGAAGAAAGTCTAGAGCCACCTACGAAGTTCAGAGCTTTGCCTATTGAGTGCCAGTGTTCCCCATACAAAGACACTTCCACAGGGAGCATTTGGTAGATGTCTGGAAAGGAAGATTTTGGGTTTTAGAATGTTCTCTGCAAGATTCTGTGTGGAAAGTTTTGCAAACTGATGCAGCCGTTAAGTAATTAGACTAATCAAGTGTTCCATCACTAATTTCCTGACAGGACGTACCATACTTATGGTGACCCTTTCAAGACGATAGATTAAAAAGTTACAAAAAATAAGAAACTATCTTTGAACTTCCTAGTTTTCAAAATCGCATTTAAAAATATGTCTACAAAGACATAATCCCCAAATGAATGTGGTGTCAGTACGAGAACAAGCTTTTTTGGATGACATCTGATAATCAATACACTGTAATGAATGAGTTATGTCACTCTCAGTTCCTGCCTGCCTTGCTCTTCCCATAAGTTAGGACTATAGTTTGTTAATAAATATTTGGATGTTTATTTAAACATCGAAGTCTCTTTTAAAAAACAGACCATTTTTCTCATAAAAACGACATAGCATGGACAATACTGTGGTTCCTGCTGTTAGAAAAGAGTAATTGCCTACAGCCACTCTTATAATATGCTTGCTTGCTAAATGCATAAATCTAATAATGCAACAATACAATGCTACAATGAGCTTCATGAATTGGAAAAAGATAGAATTTAAATGCTTTTGGCACCTGACATACATTTCTCACAGAAGGTCTATAATTTCCTGTATTAGAGCTAGTTCTATCCTTTAATGAATGCAGCTGGAAAGAAGAGTAAAGGATATTTGGAGAGTCATGTATTTAGTTTAGGCTACTAGGTACTATTTTCCTTGTTACTTTTGATTTTAAAGCTATCAACTTTATTTGGACAGTTTATTCTTTTTGTAGGGAAGAAATGCAAGCAGAGGATGTTCAATTGTGTTTGGAAATTAAGACTCAATAATACAAGGTTAAAATTACTGTCCCTGTCGTTGTCATTGGAAGTGTGTATCAAGCGTCTCAGCACTACTTATATGCATTTTGAGTCTGAGTTTGTAAATGTTAATAGTGCTTACCTGACTCCTCGTGCATTTACGAAAAAGCAGCAGATTGTATTGGAGCTCGCTGCGGTTTCTTTGACCTAAGCATCAGCCATGAAAGTTTAATGGAATGTTCTCTGGTGTACCCAGCAGTCATACAGGTATGAGCACGAGTCACCGTTCCCAGAAGGATCAGTTCAGCACTGATGCTGGACTTTCTTATTCCAGACATAGATTTGGTTTACAGAAAGCAGCATCAATGGTAAAATGAGCACTATATCCTCAACAACACCACTTAAAAAATTTTAGAGAGCACTGGAAAAATGAAGTATTTTAAACCTATAGCTGATGTTAAAGATGACTGTAGAATGTAAGTGAAAGTCTGTGGTTCTAGAGACTGGTTTAAGATACTTGAAGAACAGATTCAGCCATTTTGGAAATGTGTTTTGCTTGATTCAAGGCTGTATTTGTGATAACAGGAAGAACATATCTAGTTCCCTGCTAGACAACACTGTAATCTGTACAAGTTTCTTGCTCCCCAGAGGATCTCCAGCATGTGGGCTACTCCCCTCTGACCTGAGCCAAACATGCTGCTGTCCGATATGGTGCTCTTGCTTATTCCATGTTTGTTGTTGCCGAAGGGGGAAGCTAGTGGAGAGCAAGTAAGAGGGGCTGGCTGCTGCTGGAGCTGAGGCTTGACAAGGCAGAAATGTTTAGAGCAGACATATCAAAGCAGTGCACATAATTTCTTTTTTGAGAAAACTGCTGTGTTTCACATATCTGTATTTCACAGCCTTCTTCAAGTTGAATCTTTCCTAATTAATTTTGAACCTGTGTTTCTGAAGTATTGAAAACCTGAGTCGGGTGGAAAAGCTTTTCAAGAAAATTGTAATAATCTTGAGAGTTAAGCCTTCTCCTTTCCTTGTGTCATTGCCTGTCCTTCATGTGTGGAGGTCATGTCAATCCTCTGGCCCGATCAAGAGAAATTACTTAAATACTTCATGAGCTGAGTACCCTTTTGTGTTGACCAATTCCATGCAAGCTATCAAATGATTTTACCTCCCTTTTGTCCTTAGTCTCATTTAATTAGATCCAAGTTTATGTACAATTCAGTCCAACTAGTCTCTCATTGTGAGTTGTGGTTTCTCTTTTTGGCTTACTCTCTACTTCTTCTGTGATTGAAGCTGTGGAATCTTGTAATTCATTTTGTTCCACCATTATTGATTTGGTGGCAACAGTCCAAATGTTGAAAAATATTTTCCAGGTTGTTGTTGCCCTTGATTTCCAAAGACATTGCATACAATGAAGCATGTGGATCAGGAATTGACGTATCCATAGTGTCACCAGGCTTTGAGGGTGCATTTTCAATTGTAAAAGCAGTTTATTGTTAATTAGAGAGACTCCCAAGGGCATCATGATCTCCTGATAGTCTGTGAAGAGTACCTTCAGTACACTGTTCTCTGTGAGGGTTTGCCAAGACCATCACTTGCGTAAATCCTGAATTGATTCCCTGCTGAAGAAGAGTTGTTAGAGCATCCAAGTTACAGTTCTGAATAAGGTTAATATTAAATTTTAAATTATACTATTTTATTACTGGATTTTGGTTTGTGATTCTTGTAAAAGAAAAAACCCAAGTGCTCCACCAAATCTTAACAGATGCATATGCTATGCATATGGCATAAAAGTCCTACCCTTCCAGCTACTGTCTATGCAATGAAAGTATCTGTATTTCAGTGGCAACCCACAAGTTAAGCATATTTCCTTAACTAATTGGAGTCTTAGAGTGTTAACCTTCCTCTGGGAAGATTTTGGATGGCATGCAATATGACTAACTAGTGAAAGGTTATGGAATTGCATCACACTGCACATTTTCTCCTGCTTTAATACCTTCTGTCTTATTAACATGTTAAAAGGTTTTGGCTAGAAAACCCAGTGTCTTACCTTTATAGAAAAGCACTTCACCTCTCACTCTGATGTTAAGTGTCTGCAGATATCCCAGAAAACAACCTTCCGGGGACCCTCTACTGTGTTGCATGAGGATGTGATGGCATAGGGTCCATTTTCTTCACTGTCTGGACTGTATTTCCACAGTGCATATTTTGGTATCCGGTTTGAATTAGAGTAAAATTCCATAATTCTTCATTTTAGCTGTCCAATCTTTAATTTGTACTACCTCCTTCCTTTATTAAAAAACCTGTGTTTGTGTTTGCCTGTCTATGCTTGTATGTAAAAATAATTCTGATGAAGATGAAGGCTTTTTCTTGCATCTCTGCCAGTGCTGCTTTGCTGTAATGGAATGACAAACTGTAAATAGATTGACTTGGAGGCTCAATCAGTTGTTGGTATTTTGTTAATAATAATAATAATAATAACAGCTGCCCCCCATCAGGTAGTGCAAATATAAATTCTGAGTTGTTATGAATGGCAAATAACTTTGTGAAGATTACTAACTCAATTTATCAAATCTGTTTTGTCATACATCAGTCATTTTGACCTGCTGTATGATGAGATGTATTTTTATTAACTAACCTTGTTGTCTGTCATGCAAACATGAATGTCTTTTAAAAATCAAGGCAAGCCCTGGACAGCTTGTCCTGCGTTGTTCCTGCAGATGCTTGTCTTGTTTATGTCATAAACTAGTGAACACCCTCTGTAGTTCTCCCGTGGTTTATTTTTGATGAATCTCTTAGACTATGAATAGCTTAGTGGAGAATTACACAGCTGAGGTGCTAACCTGTACTAGCTTTGTGCAGAACATACTCCACTGCTTCTTCTGCCTTTTAGTTATGTGCTGGACTGAGTTTTAAATCCTGATCCTGACATTCATTGGATTATATGGATCAGCTCTTTCCCGTCTTTCTGATTTACCAAACTATTAAATGCTGAACTTCCATCATCCCTATGTCAGGACAGATTTTGTCTGTCATGAGCATCTAGGTTAGATGTGTTTGAATTCCACTCCTGAGTGTATCCCCTCTGTTTTTAAATGGTCTCTCTGTTGAACCGTTTGATTAAAAAAAAAAAATAAATATATATATATATATATAAAAAGGGGGATTATGACTCCATTTCTTTTGGGGGGGGTTAGGGGTTATTTTGATTTGCTTTGTTTTGCCTGGAGGGAATTCAAAGGGTGAGTTTACAGATTTGAGTGGGGGCTGATACATATTTGCTCTGAGGGCATTCTGTCTTTTTGTCAGAACAGGCCTTTCTCTCCAAAGCTGACAGTGGTGAAATAAGGTGGTGTATTATCTTTTCCACTAGTTGAGAGGCCCACTTTGCTTCGCACAGTCCTACACAGAGTCCTGGTAAGCTGTTAATGGGATGTGCTTGAGTGTGTGCAGCTCACAAATCTTCATGTCAAGAGGGAGATACAAACTGCCTCTGCAGAGGTGTGCACCTAGTCTGAGATGAGCTTGATGGTCATGAGCCACTGCTAGCCCCCATTCAGGGGAAGAACATTACAAGGACGTGATAGACGCTGGGAGAGGCTGAGCAATTCATTGGATGATCAGGCTTTTCATTGTAGCTCAGTGAAAATGCTCTGAAGTGGTGGTTCCTTGTGATTCTGTGAAAAAACTCTGCGTTGGGAAAGAGAACATTGTGATGGATAGCATGAGGAGGAAAGTGTGATCTCTTATACCTCTATATTCATACATATCCATTATTCCTTTTTGTGGTGGTTTAAATGTTAACTGTCAGGCCTTAGTGGGTAACAGCTTTAAAATACACAGGGAAATGATAGTTAACCTTTGCCACATCTCCTCAGTTTCCCTTTCCAGTTCTCCTATCTTGGTGGCTCACAAGACCCCATATTAAAACTTAAAAAGGCTAATCTGTTTTCTTCCTTGTGGCTGTAAATGGAAAGCCCAAGCATTTGTTAGGTCCCCATCCCCGCTGAGTGCATTAAGCAATAGTGTGAAAAAGCTTTGTAACCATCTACACTGAAAAGAACAGCAGGACATTAAGGCAAAAGCCAGCCTTGAGACCACTCATGGACTGACTTTGGTTGGCCTGGTTGGCTGTGAAAGCACATTTTTCATTAAAATTAAAATGCTGTCAGACCACCAACTGATAGTAAGTGGGATTTTTGTTTGTTTAAAAGAGATGAGACATACTATTTTTACCCAGATTTGATCAACATGCTAACAGGAAGTAAGAACATGTGATTGTCATTTTACATCTGTCTTAAGAAATAACACTTCCTTCTCTTAATTAATAAAAGTGGAATTACTGAATGGCCTGCTTATTGATTACAGCAGTTACTGAATTTTTATGTACCATATCTGCATGTTCTTATTTGTTTTATCAAATATTCAAAGACATTCAATCAATTTTTTTCTTTTTTTCAAAAGGCAAAGTATTTCTGCCTCTCATTAGACGGACTAACACTGTTTTAAGATAAGTCACTGTGGGCCTCAGGGGAAAGCCAAGTATGTATTTTTAATGGAGTCAGGGAATTACGAGTGTACTAGGTTACACTACAGGAATGGGATTAGTCTCTGCTTGGTTCATCATGAGCTCTACTGAGATAATTCTGGCCTATGGAAGAACACAGGTACTGTAATTCCAGTTGGTCAATACACTTATGAGCATTTGGGACTATTGCAAGCTTTTTGTTCAGTATTTCAGGGCAATTAAAAAGTAGTAGCAACCAGGTCAGAACTGGGAGCTCTGGAAGTGTGCAGTCAGTGTTCTGTGACATACATTTTTGGTGTGAACTTTATTCTAAAAGGAAGAATGAGAATGGTGGAGACAGAAGGAGTTGAGGTAATGGTGGGAGGCAGGCTTTAGCTGACACCTCACAAATTTAGAAAAATGTGTACTTCATGTATTGGATGGAACCTCTGGTCTGTGGCTCACAGTAAGGATTGTCTTTGCTCTCCCATGTTGTACGTGAAATGCCTAATAGGGCAATGGAATCTCATTGATGTTGCAATACATTACTGCTCCCTTTGCAGAGTCCACAGAAGTTCTAGACTATTTTTCCAGACTATAAGTTCATGATTTCTTAGTTATTGCAATCGTATGGTAGAAACAACTATTTTTTGTTTTTAGCAGTGTTTGCCTTACTCTGTCTTTCAGTGGTAAACACGGTGTCGAAAGTGTTTGTAGTACTTTACACCTACTTGGAATATTTTCTTTGCCTTTTGTGTTGTACTGTAGAGCAGAATATGAAACTTAAAAATAAGCACTTCCCTGTTTTCAAGGTTGATTACATTGTTTTATGGCTATAATGTCTCAAAATAACCAATAACAGCATTCCCTGTAAGAGAAATCCAAAAAACTGAGTGCTGATATATCCAAGAGAAGGAGGACATTATTTGCAGCATTTTGGCATCATTCTTTTGTGCTTTTCAGTGTGTTTTAATTCTGTCATGCTTCCTTTCTAATGTTATATGCTAATTTAAATAATAGAACTCGTACATAAATACACAGTCATGCAAGAATGACTAAGGATGATAAAATTGGAACAGTGATGCTAAGTGCAGCATTGCAATCAATAGGACTGCAATGGTAATAACACCAATACGTCTAGTTAAAGAGATGTAAATTGCTCTTAATCTGAAAGAAGGTTAGAACCACAGTGGAAGCAAGGAAATGAGTAAGATGCAGCGTGAGAGCTAGCAAAGATGTCTGTGCCCACTCAGAATATGTCTTGCTTCACAAAGAGCAACCTCGGGGGGCCTTCAGTGGATTGCTGTAAAGTGAGCAGAAGTTCAGGACAACAGAAGAAATGTCCTATGCAGCAGAAAAGCCCTGCTAGTAGCAAAGAAATATTAGAGAAAACTAGTAGGAGGGTTTTTCAGGAGCAATTCAAGTTAAGCTTGGAAACGATGTGCCTCTTTCTGCGACCCAAACTCCTCCTGTGAGCGCAGTGTGGCAAATCACCATTCACTATGCTGCTTCTCGCAAGCAAAAGGTATGGAAATGGGCACAAGGTGGATCAGCCAAGGCAGACCAGACAATCTGCCGTGCTCTCAGCTCCTTCTGCAGGCTGTACCTTACGATGTTCCCACGGCAGACCATTACATTCTGTGCAAAATTAACACTGCACAAGAAAGGGAGCTCAAAGACAAATGTTCAGTGGATGAAAGGCAGCTCAAGCTGTCTGTGCAGCTTTAACTTGCCTTCTCGCATCCACTCAAGGTATTTCTGTTCACTTTTTATGCAGAAGCACTCATTGTTCAAAGATCCCTGCAGTTGACTAGGCACCGTGAAGGTACATCAAGGTTAGAGTATTTATCTTAGCTCTGAATTCCTCTGCTGAATTCCTCTGCTGGTGTCAGATCTCCAGTGTTATTCTCACATTTCTTCCAATTTCTTGTGCTTGTTTATTTTTAGTGATGCTTTGGAAATAATAAGAAAATGGGGACACCCTTTCTCTTCATTGACCATTTAGGTTGGAAGTTTTAATTAGAATTTTTAAAGTTGGGTTTCTTGAGAACCACATTTAGATTATTAAATGACCTGCTTCCTATGAATACATACATCAGAAAAAGAATTGCCAAGTTTGTATGAAATTTTGATTCCCTAGGGAGATGTTTTCCTAACCATTGTGCTACTTTGGATAGGAGAAAGAAGGTCAAGAATTGCTCTCTGGCATGCAGTGCTGTTTCATGCCTCAGTGCAGCACTAAGTAGAGGATAAGTGAGGCTTTAATAAGCAGCAAAGTTTCTTTAGGATGAGAGAAAATAAGGTGGTGATGCACAGTAGTTGGAAAAACATATTTAGTGCAAGAAATAAAGGTAACACTGAAGTTGCTAATTCTCATGTAATGAGCTGAAGATTTCATATGGAAGTGGGACATAAGATGTGATTTAGATTTCTGTACAGAGGTATCTTTATCTTACAAATATTATTCTCCAGCAGTTTGTGCTCAAAACTTACAGCTTCAGTCTCAGCAATATGTGAAAAACAGTTCATTGGCTGGATATTAACTGATATCTACTGACATAAGCTCTTGAAAACAATGAAGATCTAACTCTGTGATGTTTTATCCTAAAGAGTGCAATGAGTTCCCAAAAACCTGACACATTTTATATGCTATAGTGAACACATACTCTAAATACCCTTTTTTGCTAATGACAAAAAAATCTTTAGTGCTTGCTCTTTGCAGATGGTAACTTTATTCACGGATCTGGCAAAAATTTTGCTTTAGCTGACATCCACGGAAACCTGCCATCTACAAGAGAGGCTGCATGATCTGTTAAAAGACAGTTAGGTTTTCTCCTGAAGGTGTTTGGTATAGTATTGAAAGAGCTTCAATGAATTTTATTCTATGAATAAAGTGAAATGCGTATATTTTGTAAGTATGTCTGTAAAACAATGTAAAAATTTGAAAGGTTTGGGTGGAGGTTTTTGCCAGTTTTCCAGACTGTTTTATGAAGTTTGATGAAATATTAAAAGCTGAGGTGATGAATCATATACAGAGTTCCAGTTCATTGTGAGTGGACTGGCACAGGTAGAATACAATGTCATTACTGTTACTATGAAATGCCTACTGTTGGAGTTAAGTATCTGTAACCCTTAAGAAAAGGTTCATCATGCACAAAAGCAGCAGTTAGTAGTAACCGTTCATCCTTGATGATAGGTGACAACTCTCTTGCTCACTTGAACAGCAGTGAGAAGGAAGAGAAACTCTTTTAGTTGCACAGTTTTACCAGCTGAGTTGTTTGTCTGCAGCTTTGATTCTTGAGTGGGTTTCTGTTCAAGGACTTCAATTTTTTAAAGAACATAAACTCTTATTACTATGAACTGTTATTTAATAAAGTTATGTCTGGGTCCTTGAATAGTGTACAACCAAAGGAACATAAAATAGATCCATATTTCTAAAGTCAAAAAGCGGGATTTCTGCTTGAGGGTCTGGTTCTGCACATACTGAAACAATACACAGAAGTTATCACTCTGAAGAAATTAATTTAATTTTTCTCCTAAACAATGTACTTTCTTTTTGCTTTTAACCTTGATCGTTGCATTAATAGATGATAGAGGCACTGATGGGAAAAGCATAAGAAAAGTGCTGAGATGCTAGAATACAGTGGTCTGAGGACACTTATATCAGAGGGCAGATAACCTGTTTGCTTTTATTTGTGAGCTTTCAACCATGAATGTAGAAATGGCACTCCACGATTATCGATCAGTTTACCCCACTGTCTGCCATTAGACAGTGCTTCACTTAGACCTACTGCCAAACAGAGGACATTGCAAACAGATGCCACGGAAAACATGCCTTACATATTGCTTGTTCACTCAGCTAGAATATTGTATTAACTTTGCAAGGCTTCTAATATTTCAAGAATTACAAGTTAAGTGATTTTAAAAATCTCTCACTCAACAGCATTATCATAGAAGGGCTATTTATGGTATCTGCATGAGTAAACTGATAGCGGCCTTGTTGCTTATTGTGCTCCTCTAAATTAATTTTCCTAATAGCTTATTGGAAACTTTGGTGGGGACAGTGCTTTTGCGTGGTATCTCATCATTCCTCATACAACAATCAAATAATTAAAGCTGGTTCATTCTATCAGAAGGTGCAGCTCAACCTGGTATTTTACTGGCATTTGGCAGCCTTCAGTTTTGCAACCTGGTGAGTATGTAATAGGGATTTAGAGGAGCAAATCCTGCACTGACTTTGTATCATAGATTTGAGACTGGACATCATCTTATGATATCCACTCTTGTGTAAACTTACGTTGGGGTACTCAGGACTAAGAATCCCTTGCTGAAGAAAGCAAGCAGTGACATAGAAGCCAGCAGTAAGGAGTATGAGCTGTGCAAAAGTGGCAAAAGTATATAGGAAGGGAAGTGATCAAGGGCAGAGAGGCTTGGAGTAGCCTGGACTAAAGCAGAAAGGCTGGAGTAGCCTGGATGAAAGCAAGATGCCAAGGCAGAGAGAGCAAAATCCTGGAAGAACTTGGATTGTATGGAGCAATGAGAATGGGACTCAGAAGCGGGAGTGTGTCTCAGAGTGCAGATTTCCTGTTGACCAGTTGTTTGTCCATGAACCCACACATTCATGGCTAGAATCAAGATTTTTAAGCTGAATATAGGCCTTTCCTTGCCCTGTTTCTAGCTTTAGCTGTGGCTGATATTTCCCAACCCTTAGGAAAATAATTTGAAATAATGCTGTTGTTTTCAGACAAGCATGTCATTTGTTTTACCGGTCTGTAGTTGATTAATTTGCAAATGATATTCCCAATAAAGTGCTTAGAAGTAGATAATTACAACTATATTAACAGTTACCAGGGAAGCAGATGGTATTCTGAGGAGCTGCCATGTAGAATTAGTGCTGATGCTCTACTGTAATGTACCATATACCCCAGCAACCCACAAACAACAAACTAAAATCCTGCTGATATTCCAGATTGTAAGTAAATTGTGCTATTGCTTCTCATTCAGTTCTTCTCTGAATTTTTATGTGTGTTTTCTAGATAGCTACAGTGCTCAGTGAGCTACTCCTTTTTATGTTCAGTCACATAACTCTCTACATCTGTATTTTGTATTTTCTTGGTATCAAACCCACTAAAATGAAGTTTCTAGGCTGTATGTCAGTGTTTTCTCCATCCTGCTACTAGATACTCTGAAGCATACACTATCTCTGTACAAAGGACGACTCGTAATTTACTTAATTGTTGAAATAAAAATTCCCTGTGAGGTGCTAAGTTAAGGAAGTTCCGAATCAACCGTCGCTGTTCCATGTGTCCACCTGCGCCTGCGCTGTCCCTCTCCTCTGCTTATTTTGTTAACCTTCCGACCCGTTTTGTGCTTCTAGCGGTCAAGAAAAAGGCCACGATGTCACTGCAGTTTCTCCTGCGCCTCTGATCCTTGATAGCTTTGGTTTTTAAGCAGGCTGGAGTCACGCAAGTGACAAGAGCACGCACCAGGCTGGCGGTTGCAGCGATGCTGAGGAGTGCCGCTGGCGCCCAGAGACAGGTCACTGCAGCCAAATGGCTGGGAGTCTGTTCAGAGCATGGCTTTGTTTCCTTATTTAACATATTTGTCATCTACAGGTCTAAATAGAACTGAGAGCTTTTATTTTTTTCTTTCTTCTTTTCTTTTTTAAACGCTCTTCAAAACACTGGAAGTAGTTACTAAACAGATTTTGGTTCTTCTTTCCTGAGCGTATGCCTTTGGTGTAACTGTCTCTAAAACAAGCACATAGGAGCATATCTATGGCATAAATGTCTGTAAGTTCAACATAGGCACCTTTTGGGTAGGAATCAGACAAGAAATTTGGCTGTTTTGGATAAGTCATGTTGCCTGTTTTCTGTTTGGAATTACCTGTGTTCTATATGGCTGAATAGGGCTCAGTCTGATGTTATTTTATCCCAGGCTTATGATGAAACCTGGAGAGAGGTGGCAGGTGTGGTGACCCTGTTTTCAGTCAAGAAAAAGAAAGTTTTCAGAAGGTTCTTAGCATAGTCTGAGTCAGAACCTCCTTAAAATACATTGTGTTTGCAGCCAAGTGCAAATGAAACTAGCTGTGTGTTGTTTTGCTGGTGTGCTGTGACAGAAGTGAACACGTGTGCTCACAGGTACATGAGCAGACATGAGCAAAAGCAGCTCAGGCATAACAACAGACAGCGATGGGAAGGCAGGGCAGCCTGAGCAGAATTTGAAATGTAATTCTGAGGGAAAGCTTAAAAAAACCCCAGCCCACAGAAACAAAACACTTGTTAGTGTGATCGAAGGCCCAGAGGAAGGTCTTGGGCTACAGAAGTAGGAAAATGTTTAATTCTTGTTTGTTGTTACTAGGGAGTACCTTGTACACTACCCTTGATGAAACAGGATTGCCTTCAAGCCATATGCAATTCCCTAAGCAATATATTTTTGAATGGAAGTTTCAGTCAGATCCCGAATATTAGTTAATTGCTTTAGTCAGAACAACAAATGCTGATGCCTTTCATCCTGCATCTGAACGTAGAATGAGCAGAATTAGTATTGCTGACTTTTGGGACATCTTCAGGAAAATGGGAGAAAGAGGATTTTGTCCAATAAGGTCTCCTGACCCTGGAATGCTCTTTCCCCAGTTTGCATCAAAGTATGTCTCTGGCTTATTTCCCGGCTTTGCTTCTCTTGGTTGAAATGAGAAGTTATTGGATTTATTCTAAGGAGGGCAAGGGTGTGACAGGACAGGTTGTTTTTAAGGCCTTGTAGCATGTCCTAAAGGATCCCCTTTTCCACTGTTTCAGCCATTTTACCCAAACACTTTTTGGCAATATTTCCTTGCAAATACTGTATAAAGTTAGTAACTTTCTGAAGTGCTGAGAAACACACTATTCTGCTCTTTTAAGAAACACTTTGGACATCTGGAACAGCTTGTCCTTTGGAACAGTGGTTTGATAATGGGCAAGGAGGTAGTCTCCTTTGTCAAGGATGTTCCTCCTGTGCTCGTGAAAACAAGCCCATTTTGGAGCAGTTTTTGAATGTTAAAGGAGAAAAAGACTGGAATGTATCCCTTCAAGATACATCATTTTTTTAAATGTTAGAATTGAATCTCTCTGCCTATGCCTGGGCTTTGTAAAAGCCGTGGTGTTTGCATGAGGTGTTGCAAATGCGTAACTAGGAGAGGGCAAGTGAGTCTCTGATGGACCTTATTTGTTTGTGCTGAATCAGTCCTGGCAGGTAGCTCCCAGGTTTCAAAGCTGAGAAGGGGCAAGTTGGCTATGTGAGGTAATGCAGAAAATAAAACTGATGGAAGTGCAAAAAAGGGCAAGATAGACCTGGGGCAGGTGGCCAGGGACTTGGGCAGAACTGGCCTGGAATGAAAGAGAGAAAAATCTAATATGGAGTTGGAGGATGATGCTGGGACTGACTTGATGAAGAGCCTAAAAAAATCAGAGGAGTAAGACTGATGGTTGGAGGTATTGGGCGAATCCTGTATCCAAAGAAAAAGTTACACATGAAACTGGAACTGATAGTCCAGTACGGTTGTGCAGATAAATGGGGAACTACCTTTTCTCTAAGAGGATCATGCAGGACTGGAACTGGCTGGAAAAGGAAACTGGAGAACAGGAAGAGATCATTTGGACAAGAGCCTTATGTGAGGGAGGAGGTTCTGTGAACATGGTAAAAAGCACAGAAGAAGGACATATGAGAGGCTGCAACAGGTAGAGTCTGGGACTGTGGTAAGTGTTAAAAGGCAGAGAGGAGAGAGATCATACACTGGCAGGATCTGGTCAGGTAAAAAGGATGAATCAGGGAGGGGAGAATGGAAAAGATGGTTAACTGGATGCAAAAAGATTGGGGGTTGGAGAGTGAGGACAAAGAGGGTAGTTAGTCCTAGCGAGGAAACTGGGATTGCTTTGAGAATCATAAGGAATGTAAACTGGGAAGGTCATACTCATCTGTCTTCCGCTGTTCCCAAATACCTCTGAATTCTTCTGGTAAGAGTATTTGTCATCTGTTTTCAAGTGTTTGTCCACATCAGTGAGGATAATATATTATTGCTGTCAGTTACTCTACAAGCTGCACAAATCTACGTGGTAGAACTTAACACCCGCACTGAGTAAGTGGGAGGATAGATAGCCACCCTATGCTACAGTTCTGGTGTTTTCTTCTTTTTGGGGGACAAATAAAGAGAAATGCATATAAAAATCTGCAATAAAACAATAAGCTTTTGAACTATTAAGAAATAGGGGAATTGAGGTTATTAATGCTGTAGTAATTAGCCCCTTTGTAATGGTCTTGCACCCATGATGCTTCCTGGGATTTAAACGTCATGAATTATGCAGTGCAGATAATGGTAGGTGGACAAGCAGGGATTGCTGTGGGTGGGACTGTTGTTGTCTCTTGAAAGAGATACAGGAGGTTGGTGGTGAATGGCAGTGATGGTGGGGAGCTGGTCAGCCTGGTTAGTTACTAGGCCTCTGGAATTGGATTCTGTTGAAACTCTGTTCTGTCTCTCCTTTTGTCACAGTTTTCTCAGTGATGCTAAGCCCCTTAAATTAGACTTTTTAAAGATGATCACTAATTGCATGTTTCACATTTTTCTGGAAGCCCAGCCTCAGCCCTAGGGCCTGTTTTGCAGAATAGCATAGCTGTGACTGAAAGCAGTGAGACTCATGCTTTGAAGATACAAAGCACTGCATAATGTTAAAGACTCTGAAAAATCATGGCCTGTACTTCTTAAGGCTGGCTTTCTTAAATTAGTGGGTACATCTGGTTTTAATTTATCTGTGCCTAAGCTCCCCATGTATAAAGCAGAATAATAGTTCCCTGAACTCTTAGGGATTTGGTGGAGATTAGTGAAGTGTTTGTGAAACCCTCACTTATTTTAGTGATGAGTGCTATAGAAAAGCCCATAAGGAAATTAATAATTTTGTCTTCAGAGCACTATTTGAATAGTTAGCAGGAAACAAGCCATAAGGCCGTACCCTGAACAATGATAAGACAAAATATTGAATACTTGCTTTATTAATTCAACACCATCCATCCTGTGCTGTGAAGGAGAAGTGCACTTAAAAAAATGTTAACAAAATTAGAGTGTATGATAATGTATATGCAAAGGATACCAAATTAAGTTTGCATCAGCAACTATAATTCTTTCATTGCCTAATGTTGGAAGCTTGATTTTATTGCCTGAAGAGCATTCTTTTTAACAAAGACCGATTTTTTTGTCTCTGTGTGTGTGATGCAGTTTTTTAATGGGAATTTGACTTCCAGGTATTTTTAAGAATTGTGTACTCAATGCATAATTCCATTTTTAAATATTTCTTACTTCTTTAAAATGTGTGGAGTTTCTAGCATTGACATTTAGTATCCTTTTTTCCTTCTGCTAAAGGTCCTACCTTGTAGCATTTTAATCATGGCCAGTAGGATTTACTAACACAGCTGAAAGCACTGGGGATGCTTGAACGAGGAAGGATGGCAGAATCGTGCCCTCCATTTTTCATTCCGTTATAAGGAGATATCTTACAACCCATATTGACTTTTCCAAAGATCAGAAAGCTCTTTGCGAGGAAGGGAGGGGAAAGCACAGAGGGTGAATTCAGCCACAACAAGGTTAATGTACTTGCACAAAATTATACATGAAGCCATGAGAGTGCCAAGAATAGTAGCACCCGCAAATCCTACTGAGGAGGTTGATCTTGTGAAGTGATGCCCTTCTCGCAAGGTGCTGATCTTCTGGAAGTTGTTAAGTTTAGAGGGCACTTTAGCCCCCAGCAGGATCAGTCTCTTGCTTCCTGCTGTATCTCTCTAAGTCTTGATCTTACTCAATTTTACACTTATAAAGTTGTCTTAGTGCCCTTCGAGGAGCCAGCCTCACGATTTCCTGGGGATTTTACCTGACCCCATGAGTCTTTTTTAACAATTGCCAGTTCCAGACAGCAAACATCTGTGGGGTTTGCCTGGGAGGCCAGTAGAACCCCGTGCACCACGCCTGCTCAGGGCAATGCCAATCTGACCCTAAAAGAGAACAACTCAGTCAGCTCAGTGCCATCAGGGCAGCGTTTTTCAGTGATTCAGCTGATGCCTTTTGTCAGCTGCAAAGTACTGCCAGGTGAAAAAAGTGTTGCTTTTTTTTTTTTCCCCTTAATACAAGGAATGATTGGAATTTTTACGTGTGGTATTAGCATCTGCATGATCCGTAGAAATTCAAAGGGAGGTGTTAGCCTGCTCTTCTTTCCATTTGTATCTCAAAGTACTCCTTTTTCTGTAGGTGAGTATGTCTCAACTTGTTGGGAAAGTTTCTCCATAAAGACCATAGAAGGTAAGGGACATGGAATAAAGTATCTATTTACTTTTTTCCTGGGTACATACAGGAAGCTAAATTTTCAACCTTTCTGTTCAGAAATATTTTTTAAATATCCAGATCAGGAGGGTTTGATGTAGTCTGCATTTGGAAAATCCTGATGTAAGCAAAGCTGTCTGTTACTGAAGGGCTTAGTCTCAGATTGTTCCAGCTGTTCTGTGATGACAGCAGACTTCTGATCAATCATACAATATGAAGATCATGGTTAATTTTATCTTCATGTGGTTTGTTGCAATTGGACTGTAGGGCTGTATAAGGCTGCTGACAGGGTTGAGTCTGAATGAAAAAAGGTGGTGGACATACTGTACTTCCACCTGTTGAATGCAGCATTTTAGATTTGTGAAGCTGCTGTTAGTAAAGCTTGCAGTAGAGCACATATCTAGAATGCATTTTCTTAAAAAAAGTCTCAAAATATATAGACAAATGGGAACATTTACAGTGGAACAGTCTCTTGCCTTCTCTGCGATGGTAGATTTTAACCAGCACTGGTCAAGGCCAGCAGCTTTGTAATTTTCTGGTCTTTCTTCCTTGCAGCTGCAAAACAACTCTGCAGTTTCGATGGTCCTTCTGTGATTCTCCTCAAATCAATCTGTATTGAAAAACATCAGTTTTCCATCTTACTGTGTTTTTTTTTTTTTCCTGAGCAATATCCTGCACTATCCAGTTCCACGGATGTATTAAATGTTGTATTGACACTTTTTGCTCTCACTTTCTGTGTCAGAGAATGCCTGAAATCCTGATCCGTATGTCTGCGCGGCCATATGGCCTCTCTAGTATGACCCGTTTCTGCCAGAAACATCAGAAAATGACTGGGAAACTCGTTTCTCTGCATTACTGGTTCTGGGAGTAGGAGGTGGTGAAGCGGCAAGACGGCTGCCCTCCGTTCCGCCCTTTTCCATGTGGAAAGCAGCCTTGAAACTCTGTCTCCATTACGAGCAGGCTGCTGATGCAGCTATACCCACACACTGCAACAGCAAAGCAGTCCTGGGTGGACTGCTGGAAATAGCTTGTCCTGGCAAAACCGTGCTTTTTGACAAGATAGCTTATTACAGCAGTGTCCGCCCATCCCCGCAGAAGGAGCAGCAGCAGCAAAAGCCCAGCTCTGGCAGGATGACTCCTTTGTGCTGCTCCCTCACCCACACGGGCTATGCTGGTCAGGGATCATTTGCCTCATAGACACGGGGTGACACTCTGTGTGCCTCACGGGAGAACCTTGTTCCCACTTCATCCTCAGCACCTGGGGACCTTCACTAGCAGCAAAGGCATGGTGAGAGCACAGTTTGAATTATAGACTCTCTCATCTCCTTTCATATACATTGCCTCTTAATTTCTTGACTTTCGTCTCTTTCTCTTCCAGCATACAGTGTTCTCTCCCCTTTCCAAAGGAATGAGCTGGCAGAATCACCCTCTTACTGCAGCAGGGGTAACCCTGTGAACGCAGACAAGGGCTTGGCCCTGGTCTTTGCCTGGATGCTATCCTCCCTCTTTTCAGCAGTCCTGATGCCTTTAGCTAGGCAGAGTTTTTCTTCACTTGCTCAGCTCATCTTCTATTTTAATATGCCTCTACTTTTTCACTGGCTGCTGTTTTATCTGAAAGATTGCACTATAAGAACTCTCAGGCAAACAAACTTTGAAAATCAGGTTGTGGGTTGGAATATGTGACTGCAAGATATTCCTGTGAGTGTAGTGTTTCTGTTAGAAGACCCAATGGGAGGTTCCTTTGGGAGGTTTGTGTACTACATAAGAGCACAAGAAATGCTCTACAAGGTCAGATACAGGGGCTGCCTAGCCCAATAGACTGCCTCTGACAGTGGCTAAAGGAGATGCTCCAAGAATTCAATTCGGGTAAGAGCCTGGCCAACCATTCCTCTGCTTTCTTTCTACCCGAGTTTCCGGGAATTCTTTGGATGAGTATTAGGTGGGAGCTAGGACCGTCCCTACAAAGCACACGGGCCGCAGGATTCATTAGCAGATAAATGAAGGGCAGTATGTGTACTTGTGGGAAAAAGCTTTCCAACTGCTGTCTAAAATGTAAAATTTTCTGACCTGCCTTGCCTCCTTTGGGGTGTGAGAGGAGAAGAATTGGTTCAGATCAGTGGGTATGCAAACAGTTGTATGATACATTGCTGCAACAGCACATGGAGGAACAGGCCAACCATGAGGACTTGTTAAAACAGTATTTACAGGATTTTTTCCCTCCCCACTCCTCATTTTTCTGCAGTAGTGGAAAAGAATTTTTTAAAAAATGTTCTTTTTCCATGGATGGCAAGACTATGGGACTTTTCCCTTTGTATATTTGCTTGTCACAGAGCTGGTATCCAACTTTTTTCTCTTTCCAGATTTTGAGATTCAAAGATAATGTTTGTAAGTCCAGTGGGATAAAAGTAGCATACCTTTATCACTGTCATTATCACCAGTTATAGGAATCACTAAGGCATCTGTCACTATGGTAGAGAAGTACTACAATATGCCTGTAAAGCATCTGGTTTCTTCAAGAGAAGGAACTAGTTCTAATTCCCTCTGCTTCAGTTATACATCTTTTGCTTATGGGTACTTGAATTCGTGTAGTTTAATTCAGGATTACACTCCTGGGGCCATTTCACTGTTCAGCACTTAGTAACGTAGAAGATCCACTGCCAGCTTTGAATTGCAGTCTGATAGTTTTAGTATTTGTGCTCAACCTCATCTCCTCACTGAGAGTGAATTCCAAAGGGGGAGACCATTGGAAAGGCAAGGTCTCTGGCCCAGTGAGTTCAGATGTGGTTTCCAGAGTGTTTTTATGGCCCCGTTGTGTGTAGCTGCTCCTTCTCTGGCACAGAGAAATGGGTGGAGCCATGCAGTGTTTCAGCTGGGTCTCAGGAGTTCATCATGTATCCATTCTTGTCCCATCTTTCAGATGCACACATGCTGCATGCTGCTTGTCTCGCTGAATATCGTAAATACTGGAAGTTATAATAAAATTAGGAGCACAGATGTTCCTCTTACAACCAGCGCACCCTGTATACAATAATAATAATGAAATATATCCATTGCTGTTCTCTGTGGTACTAAATTTTCTCTTGTGAGGCATCTTGCTTTAATAATAAAACCACATTTTCTTAAGCAAGGGAGTATCAGATTTACATTTGCAGTAAATCACCATTTTCAAATAGCATGGAGAGAGATATCCAAGATAACTGCAAGATTTTCTAGGACAGCTGACTGCATGGAAACTGCAGCCAGGTGGAGGGGTTCACCAGGTCCGCCATTAGTCTTCATTTCTTTCCTTCATCAAAGCAATTAATGGGAGAGGACTGTCGGCCTAAAGACTTTCTCTCTGCTACCAAAGAGGAACAGCCTTTGTTGAAAGGGTAGTCAAGGTTTCCAACAATCTATTGCAAACTGATGAAGTTTTTATTTTTCAGCCACAGTTGTAGCCAACAGTTCTGGGAAGGGACCTTTCCTCTTCAAACCTGTAATGGAAAGTAGATTACTCTGAAGAGGTTATAGCCCAAGCCCTGATGCTGCATGTGAGTAAAGATGAGTATTGGTTTAGGAGATTGTCATTGGTGGGCATAACTTTGCATACGTTTTGTTTTCATGTTTTTCCTTGAGGAATACGGAAATAATACGAATGTGGTGCTATAAAACTCTACATAAATATCTGCTGGCTTTACCCTGGCTTACCCTCTCTTGCTACATAAAAGTAGTCCCTTTGACTCCTTTGGGCTAGTTCGCAGACTTGGCCCCATGCTGCCCTGCACTCCTAATTATCCAGAAGGAGAAAAACGCTTGTGGTGACCAGGGCATGGCTGCAGTAAATGTTATCCTTTCAGGTGGAAGAGGGGTCAGACCGTGGTGAAAGAGAAAGAAAAATACAGGAAAACGATAGCAAAAGCCGTAGGGGAAAAATGAAATGAAAAATATAGGGGCAGAAACTTCACCACTAATAATTCTCACCAATTCAACTTTTCCCTAGTAAAGTCCCATTCATTTACACTGTCTGCATTAAATTTATCATCTCTGGGATAGCTGGAAAATGGAGGTCAAATTTCATTTTGGCCTGCAACTTGATAAAAATGACCTGCAAAAGGTAGATGACAGGCTGCTATTTTATGCACTGGAAAATAGCAAAGATCAGATCCTATCTCCTGTGTGTCCTCTTTTCTGTGCATGTCTGATCCTAGCTTCTATATGTAATGTATCACTGGCAAGTGCCCTGATTTGTTGAGTGGCTGGTCAAGGTTTAGAGGAAGAAGGATCTATTTGAAACTGGCATTCTCAATCAGCTTGGGTTGATGAGGCACCTTTTGCTGTTTGAAATCTCCACTGAGTCACTAACAAGTCATAAAAATACCAGGTGCATTGATGTGGCAGTCAAACAAACTACTTGTTATAGTTCGTTTCATCTCCAGAGATGTCTATTAATAGTAATTAATGATTCCTCAGCAGTTGCATTCACTGTGTCTCAACAACTTTTAGGAGGCAGGAAAAATCCTGTTAAAAAGGCAATGTGCCAACAGAGCTTGTGGATAGCAGGAGGGTGTAAAAGTTAAACTCTATACCGGAGGAAAAAACCACCCAAACAAGCGTTTCCGTAGCACTTGGAGTATTTCGGGATCTACACCGAATAGAGACTGTAAGGGATTAGTCTGGGATTAAGAATCCTTTAAATTTATGAAGTGCTTAACCTTCACTGTGTCTGCGTCTTATGCTGTTTGCAATATTGCACTGCCACTTTTGCAGGGGAACTCGTAGCAGAGCAGTAGTGCTGCAATGCAGCCTTCTCCACGTTGGGTCTTTTATGATTCAGTACTACTTTTGGTTTGCTTTGTAAAGATCATTGCAGGGGCTTATCTTGTGTAATTGTTTTACTGCCATCTGCATTACAGTATAATTACCTTTCAAAAATGGTAGATCTCTTTACTAATGTTTAAAGGCAAATAATAGGCAACTGAATTGCAAGGTCTTGGGATGTAGCAGCACACAGGCGGTAATAAAATGTATGCTATATTTACAGCATATACTTCGATCTCTCGTTCGTTATGCCTTTTTTTTCTTTGGGTATTTTTCCTCCCCTTCCCCTAGGAATGGTAGTTGGTGATTATGGTTTTCTCTTCCTCATATTTTTTCCCCTTGCCTGTCCTCTTTTTACATAGAGTTAATCATAACTCGTGAGGGTTTTTTTTAGAATTTGTTCTGATCCTTATCTGATAGCTGTCCTACAGTTCAGGAAGGATGGATATTCTGGTATTTTCCTCGACTGTAACGACAAACAGAAGTATAGCAAATAAATCTAACACAGACTGAACTAAATAAAAGAATTTTTTAAAAGGAGATATAGCAATTCCGTGTAAATAATTAGTCAGTTTTTTAAAGTTTTAAGATGTACAAATACAACTGTAAATCTTTCTGTTTTCTGCTTGTAGTCTATAAATGCCCTTAGGATCACATGATAAACTACTTGTCTGATAGTATCTTTAAGTTTTCTGTTTCCTGCAATTATGTATCAGGAATTAGAGGAGGTGCCTTTATGTACATGTGAATGCCTGCTCCTGTCTGCTGCTGTAAATCCTGTATTACCTGAAAGGTTAAAAGATGGAGGTGAGGACGTTAAAAACACATCCAGAAAATGTAGATGACAGGAAAAAAAGAAAATACAGCGACAGAGGGGAAATACCATAGATAAAATGATAAGGCAGAGAAATAAAGCATGACAAGACCATGATAGTTTGCATAAGTAATGAGAATTGAATTCGTGGTTTTTAAATTGCTGTTTAAATTCCTATTTGCATGTTTATCGGAAATCTCCTTTGCTTAAGTAAAACTGGCCTATATACATTTTTAAAATCCATTTTTAGCTCTGATTTTGATAAGAGTCTGATCCAGTTAGACAGATGCATGTGTGTGATACTATTTTAATACTGGCACTGGGCATAGGTCAGTGGCAACTGTTTAAGATGGGTTTCTTGAAGGGCTGGTCCCTGTTTTCCTCAGTCAGTGGGGAAACATGTCATCTTCCTGAAGAGCATAACTGAGTGCTGAGTGACTTGGAGAGAACCCCAGGAATAAGCCCAAATGGCCTTGAACCTTCTAGATCACTGGAGTACTCTGAGCACCTTTTGCCAGGGTTTGGTGGCTTCTGCTCCCAAGTCAAATGTGCTGTTCTTGTGTCTTTTCCTGCTGCTGATCCTCCCTGNCCTCCCAAGTCAAACGTGCTTAGAGGACTCAGTCCTATTCTTGTGTTTTTCCTGCTGCTGATCCTCCCTGTTTATCTGTGATTAACTGTGCTGGCCACTGGATGCCCCTGATTCCTCAAGTAAGTGCAGTGCAAGACCATAATTTTTGGTATTTAAAACCCCACACTTTTAATGGTGGAATATTGGACTCCTTCATCTTTGCAGTTAATACATGCATGAATTTGGCTGCCCTTGTGTGTGTTTTCCCTGTATGCTTGTGACTGCAAGGGAACCCATGTTCTTGGGTAGTTGCATCTTCCACACATGTCCCAGCCACCTCCAGCAGACTCCCAGCCTGCTCTCCTAACACTTGCCATCTGGGGAATGGACCATGGCAGTTTTGCTGAGAGGTGACTCAGGCATGGTGGAGTTTAGCGTTGTCCCAAAAGACACTGAATGCGTCAGAGGGTCATGATCACCTGGTACTCACCATCAGCACTTTCAGGAGATGGAGAAACTCTGTGGTGAACAGGAGAGAGCAAACATGCTTCTCCAGCATGTAGGTAAGGACAGCCCTTTCCTCCTCTTCTGGAGCGGTCCTGGGAATTGTCTCCTGCGAGTCTCTACAGTGGTTTGTGGGGAATGGAGCCACTGCAGATCCAAGTCATGTGCCTGCTCCTTATATGCATTCTTATGGCATCTCTGAAACAGATGCAAATTGAATTTCAAACAAAAGATACCACCACAGCTGCTATAGTGGTGAATGACCCAGTCTTTGAAAACTGACACTGCCATACGCATTTGCAGGTGTACACCCTGCAATGATAGGCTTTGGGTACAATGTAGCATTCCTAGCAGGCAAATAATAGTTGAAGAGCTGCTGTTAAAACAGAAAAATTTCTTTTTCCCTCTTTCTCAGTGTCCATATATATATTTTTTCCTCTATATGTATTTTTTTGTTATAGAATCAAATGAAATATACTTGCCTTTTTCATATGTGTGACCTCTTTAATTAATCTCTCTCTCCTGAAATTCTGTTTTCTAATATACCGGTACTATGGAAAAGTCGTATGTCTAATTTACATGTCCAAATTAGTTTCAACTTAGTTATATTGAATGATAATAGATTTCTTTTTCATATAATTAATGTTGTCTGCAAACGTAACGTGGATTAAATTTATCATTGTAAAGATCTTAAGATTTTAATATTTTTGCAGAGGCATAAATACAGTGTAGCTATAATTATTTCATTATGTATGTATAAAAATAGGATACGGGGGAAAGTGCATGCTTTCCTTCACTGATTACTCTTAATGTCTCCCAAATTTCCTGATTTACAATATTCTCCAAGGATGTAGATTTTTCTAATTGAAGTACAGTAATTTGCATATTTTTAGACCTTGTGACACAGTTAATTGATATGTCATTACTTATACGGCACTGAATATATTTTATACATTCACTGCAGAGCAGACTTAACTTGAGATGCAGTGGCACTTTGCAAGGAACTCAAAACTATTGCATTCGGTTTAATCTTTGCCTTTCCTTCCTCACCCCATCTTTATAAAGGCTAAGCAAAAATGGATGATGTAGTAATTGGTGTAGTTCCTGTTCAAATGTACTCGTTAAAATAATGTTACTGTGTAAATGACAGGATGAGAAAAGTAAGATCAAGTAAACAAAGAAAGGAAGAATAATGGGAGAGACAAGGACAAAGAAGATAAGGTTAAGGCTGGGGGGGAGCTAAATGTCAATAGTATCAGTGCTGGGTGTTTGAAAACCAAATTGTTCTGTTTTCTTTTACGCTATTCAGTATAAACTTGTTAAATGGTCACTGTGTCTAGGAATATTTTAAATGAGTCTTTTAAATTTTGGAGCACTGCATTTATCATGGATGCTAGCAATGAGCCTAATAGGGCTCTGGTATTCAATAAGGGGCAGAGTTTCTCTAGTGGCAACATATTTATTTCTCCTGGTGCATACCCCTGCAGAACTGAATGCTTTTAATCTTTATTTGCTAAGCAGGAAGGTGGCTCAGTCATGTAAAAAAGGCTAAAGGGATTATAAATTTGGTTTTTTCAGGTTCTGTTTGGGAGGTATGGCTCACTGGCAATGGCAGTCATCTGTGATAGATGCATTATTATACTGTGGTAAGGGGGAATGGGGGCCCTTACTGCAGGGTAAGAATATAAGATCTTCCTATTTTCCCCATAAAGAAGATGGGCTGTGTTATGGCAGGTGAACAGCAATGGAGATGTGGGAAGCATTGGGCTATAAGGGGTTGGATTACAGGTGCAACTCAGAAGTGCTGCTGACCTTTCTCTTGACCATCTCTGGAGAGCAAGGTTTATGTACTGTGTCTTTAGACAGTGTCTGGAGGTGCAGCAGGGAGCGGGGTGTGCAAGTTCATGTAGTGCGTGTGGTGCATTCCTGTGCTTGTGATGGTCCCTCGGGTGAATTGCTTTTCTTGCTGGCTCCTTAATGTATGTGAGGCTCAAAATGTATGACCCATGTTTATGCTTCCTGGATTTTGCCCTATGGGACTTACACTGTGAGTTACTTATGATCTTTGTTATCTCAGGAATGTCTTGCATGCTCTTTTTTTTGTGTTTTGGAAGGATAAGGTTGGGTGTGAGTGCAGAAGACGTCACTGGAGTGAGAGTTACTTAGAGAAGCTATTGCATTTTCTTAAAAAGTGTACTATCTTGGCAGGAGTTTCTTCTGAGGCAGCAGTAAAAAAATATATATAAAACTACTGAGCACATCTTTTAAAATGCTTGTACACTGGAGGCTTCTCGCTTCAAGATACCTCTTCTCGAATCAAGCTCCAGAGACAAATACGAATTCTGAATCCTAGCTACAGAAGTAGAATTCATTCTCGTATCAACTTGCCTTTTTTTTTTCCTTCCCAGCAGAAGGGGTGAGGAAAGGGATAGAATGCCAAAAGTGATTCCTGTCTCTTCCTCTGAATTTGCAGTTCATACTCTCATCTCAAACCAGAGCACTCAAGCAGCTGCAGAAGATGACAACGGTGGTAGAGCAGCAGCTTGAAACATCTATGGGAGCTCTGCCCAAGTAGCATTTCATTTGGATCTGATTTTGCTGCAGCCCCAAACCTGCCTGAACTCTCTCTCTCCAGATAGGCAGTGTATCATTTCCTTGCATAAGGGTGCCTTTTACTACTCCATGGAAAAAAAACCCTTTAGGAAACTGTGCAGACCAAAGTTGTTGAAATTGAAGGAATCTTCATTTGGCACATTATGTGGTTTGTATGCGGAGGGTGTGTCTGTTTGTTTCTTTTGTTTTCATTTAAACAAGCTATGGTGGGCTTCTCCAGGTAATAAACAATCAATAGTAAAAAGCCTTTATTCGTGCAGAATCATAGCATGGGAAGAGAGTTTAGATGTTTTGGGGGAAGTATTAACTTCATGCCTTTAACCATCTATGAGACAGCTGTTTATGATAAGACAACTGTTTAGGCACTCTGCCATTGGGGAAGGAGAGAGTCTTCAGGACGTACTTGTCACCAGTCTTTGATGCTCAACTGAGGCTGTGACAAGGGATATACACGAGAAAATCACTAGAAGCATTCAGGAGATTTTGCTGTGCTGCAAGAACAGTTTTCTCTGCAGATTCAGCTTCTGAACGTATGATAGTTAAGTGACTTCTCTTTTTTGTTAAAGATAAGTTTAACACCAGGAATAACATAAAAATATGCCCCATTAAAGATTTTTTTTCCCTGGAAGTTTTTAGTGGTGGTCCAGCAAAGAAGTGTAGCGGTTATGAATATTAACATATTAAAATCTTAAATAAATATTAAAATATAATCTGCTCTGTATTAGTAATAATAATTAATAAAGCAATTCCTTTATGATTGCGTTAAATGAGGTGATTGATTTTGCACTAGGAGAGCATCTTGCTTTGCAGGATACTTTTTACCTGAGAAAATATATTTAAAACAAAAATATACAGAACTTGAAATATTTTATCAGTTGAAAATGTCACTAAGCACCAATAAATTTATACTATAAACACTAATTCTTAAAAAGGAATGTGAAGCCTTTGCATGTTTTTACATTGCTGCATCTCTCACTTTGCTCATCATACCACTCTCAGGTTTTACTGCCCTTGAAAAAGAGCTGCACTTACTCATCAATTGTGTACATACAGAGCGCTATAATTTCGTAGACGAGTACATAAGGTGCTGCCGTCTTAGAGCAGAGCAATGCGTGTATGAGTGCTGCTAATCTCCTGTTCTTTGTGAAGATTGCTGAAGGTTATTGTGCAAATATTAACAACTTGTAGGCTTCTGCTTTGTTAATGGGAAGTATTAACACTTGTCTTTTCGGGGAAAGAACTTCTATTTTGCTTGTCTGTATTTTGTTGTAATGTTCACAGATCTCTTGTTAACCTCGTTGCAGTTTCCTTTTCAAGAGCATCACTGCAGGTTTCCATTGTCTCTGAGCTAACATTTCTTCCCTCTGATACCAAAGTGCCTCATAATCTGTCTGGGGAGAGGTAGTTTGTGCATCCTTAAGGTTCTGTTGTTTCTGGAATAGTCCCTCATAGTTTCCTGTCTTTTCAGGTCCAGGAATGGACATGGAGGTTAACTTCTCGAAGTGAAACTTCAAAGGAATTTTAAGAGGGCAGAACATAATTACCTGATCTGAAAATTTGCCAAGACACAGGTTGAAATACCTACTCTTGAGGGTTTTTATTAAAACTACTAGCCCAGATAAATCCTGGCCCTTCAGAAGTCAGTGGTAGTTGTCCCCTGGATTTTGCCCTGCAAATCACCTTTAGCCTCTTCTCAGTCACATCTGGATTTAAAATCCTTGACTGTGCAAAGCTGCTGGTCTCTTCAGGGTGAGCTGTGTATAAATTTGAGGTATGTGCATGTAATTGATCTCCAAGTAAGGATGAGGAATAGCTTGCATACAGCTGGAAAAAGAATGGTGAAGCACGCACTGGAAAGTAATGCTAGCCGGAAATCGGGGATGTGGGAACTTTGTGGTCTGGCTGCAAAAGCACAAAGAAGTTCAGTGTCTGGAATTTGAAATTTGACAAACTTGACCTTGAATAATATACATTTATTGTGAGCGATGAAGGCAGTTAAATGCTGTGTTTGCTATGAGGTGCAGGGCTTGTGCTTTTTGAGACAAAGTCCTTTTGGAAGAAGTCACCTGTGGGAGAGTACCTGTGATCCTTTGGAGCCACGGTGAGCTATCGGTCTGTGTTCTCCTTCAGCTCTGTGCTCAGAGCACCTCTTAGTCTCTTTCTTTTGGATGCTGTGGGCAGAACTGGGTCACCTTCACTGATTCCAGCACATCCATCACTCTGGAAGTCCCACCTCAGGAAAGTGGTTATAATGAAGCCTTTTGTGTCAGGACTCCAGGTAATCACCTGCAAGGAGAAGGACCTTTTTTTCCCCCTCACAATTAATTGGTTTTATTAACTTTTTAATAACTGTTTACCTCTAAAGCTTGATGCATTGGAAGTGGGGCTCTGAAATGGGGATAACAATGCTCACTCTGGAGCTGTGTTATTTGTGTTTGACTGACATGAACTTAGTCTCGTTTATCATAGAATCGTAGAATCAGCTGGGTTTGAAAGGACCTGTGAGATCATCAAGTCCAACCCTTGATCCACTACCACTGTGGTTACTTGACCATAGTACTAAGTGCCACATCCAGTCTCATCTTAAAAACCTCCAGGGACAGATAATCCACCATTTACCTGGGCAGCCCATTCCAATGTCTGATTACCCTCTCTGTAAAGAATTTCTTCCTAATATCTAACCTAAACTTCCTCTCGCAGGGCTTAAGACTGTGCCCTCTTGTCTACTGATAGTTACCTGGGAGAAGAGACCAACCCCCACCTGGCTGCAACCTCCTTTCAGGTAGTTGTACAGTGTGATGAGGTCTCCCCTGAGTCTCCTCCGGGGTGGAGATGGGAAGAAGTCTGCAAGAGAGATGTGAATGTGCGTTCACCTTTCCTGAGTTGATTTTCCGCTGCCCGGTTCTAACCTAATTTCCTCCTATTTGCAAGGTCTTTGGTATTTGATTGAGCTTTAGTTTCTATTTATTGAATGATTAACTCTAGTCATCTGAGAGCAGAATTGTTATAATTTAACTGAAATTTTGGATTGAGTGTAGGGCATCTGTGTGAAATGTGATAGCCTGTGGGGTAACAGAGATCATGTGGCATAATCTCACGGACTGTTGTTTCTAGAAACTGTGAAAACTATCTCCACTTTTATTGTCCACATATTTTGATGAATAGATTTCAGTCTACTCTCTTACAGAGAATTAGAAAGAAAGTTAAATCTTCATACTCTTTGAGTTATTATTAACTGGTCTATAAGTATAAATCTCGTAAAGTACTTACAGAGAGGCCATGACCCAAAAAACCTTCATCATGTGTATCCCACAGAGATAGACACACATGCACATGAGCACAGTGCTTTGGCATAATCTTGTTAACAGAGGAGTAAGTGGAAAGATCAGGAGAGCTGCTGAAGTGAGTGCAGGAGAAGAAAGGAGAAGAAACTGGCAGTACCTGCTGGTACTTGGCTATATTTACAAATGTGATTGATTGGTGGAAACCCTTAACCTGGGAACACACATTGCCTTCGTTTGTGGCCTCTGACTGTGTTTTTAATGTTGTCTTTCAAAGGCTGAGATAAAGATCAAACTTAAATACTGACAGGAGACTGTTTGCTACCAGGGTAGGTCCATCACTGGGTGCCTATCTATCTTTTGAGTTTTTAATAGGTCTGTCTATTCTACTGGATGAAATAATTAAGTCTTTGTTTTTTCTTATACATATAAAAATCCTACTATAAATTAGTTATCCTCAAAATCCCTATTCCTGCTGCTTATTTCCATGCTATTAGCATTGCAGAAAATCTGAAAGTAATATATGTCAATTAATATAAAATGTACAAACAGGTCTTTATTGAAACCCATATTTTTCTAATATCTTGACTGTTTTTAAAAGCATTTGTTTTTATTAAGTAACAAAGTTGCTTTGTTGGGCAGTTCATTAGCTGTAAAAGATTTTATTATTTGCACCGAAAGTCTCTAATAAAATTCTAGCCGCATTGTTTAGAGCTGATCTTTTTCGTAAAGCATTATGCATCAGGTAAATAGGCTGAATGTAAATGGCTGCTTTCAGCAGGGTTCATTAATGGGTAGGAAAGATGCAATTTTGATTAGGAATGAAAAATAAAACAATGAACTATTTCATGACTAAAAACAATTTACTATTTCAGACTGGCTTGTGCCAAAACCTTAGGATTGGTAAATTTTAGACGTAGCCAGTGTTTTTTTTATCCTACAGTGGACCAGCGTAATCCAGAGTATAGTTCACGACAGTCAGTATTATACAAGCATATAGTGCTGAGCAGTAGATCTTACTCAGCTATAAAACTAAAATGCTTGCTGATTTTAAGATCTGCACTGTGAAATGGCAGCAGATCAGGGCTCTTTCTCTAGTGAATATAAGCTGTGACTCCGTTAATTCACTATGTAGATTGGCTCATAAGTTTTCATGGTAAAGATCAGGTGTTGACAAGACCAGGATAAGACCATTGATCCATTTCTCCCCAGTGCTTGAGTAATTGTTATTAGTAGTAATTATATCTTACATTGCATGTAGCTATATATTAATAAGTTTCTTTTATTATGTAGCAAGCAAAAGAAATAATTCTGTCCTTACTACTCTCCCAGTAGATGCTTTGACTCTGAAGGTATCTCATGTTTGTGATATGGATGCAACAGACTTTTATACTGGTGTGGTTTTTTTTCAAGGAGCTGATCAGCCTTTATTTTAAACTCAGAGAAATCTTTCTTTCATTATGAAATACCTCTGTACCATCTAATATCATGGCAAATGCAACCAAAGGCTAAAGATAACATTTATGTGAGATTTTCAGCACATGACTGCCAGAGTAAAATAGTTGGGGTGAGTATAAATTAACTGAAGGATTTTTCTTCCATTTTCTGCTGCACGGGAGTAGTTTGATATCCCAGAAGGTAGAATAATTTGTTCAGTGTTTCTTAGTTTCCTTTATGCAATTAAAGCTTAATCTTCTATGTCATATGTGACAGGCAGTTATCCTTGAATACTTTTGCAGAAAGGGAGTCAGGAGCACCTGAGATGCTTTCTGAAAGCTATCAAGTGCTAGCACCACATGAATCCTTGGACAAACAGAGACCAGAGATGAATCTAGGAGTTCTGTCCCTTAAGCCTCTGCTCACCTCTGGTCCTTCTTGATCCATGATCTAAGGTGGTTGTAGTGAGGTGGGGGTTGGTCTCTTTTCCCAGGTAATAAATGACAAGATGAGAGGAAATGGCCTCAAGTCATGCCAGGGGAGATTTAGATTGGATATTGTGAAAAAATTCTTCAATGAGGAGGTTACCAAGCATTGGAATGGGCTGTCCAGGAAAGTGGTTGAGTCATCATCTCCAGAGGTAACTCAAAAGATATGTAGACATGGCATTTAGGAAGATGGTTTAATGGTGGACTTGGCCATTCCAGGTTAATGGTTGGACCTGTTGATTCTCAAGATCTTTTTCAACCTGATGATTCTGTGTCTCTGTGTGTCCCTCTCTCTAAAATAAGAAATGCCCCAGTGAAGGATTGAAAATTTGCTGATACTCCCACTCAAAACCCTGTTGAGACCAAGGACTTCAAAAGCTTCTTGCAAAATTTGCTTTGTGCTGCAACCTGAGCATATGTTCAGCTTGCCTGTTGGGAAAGAAAGTTATCCAGAAACTTTGTTTACTTATTCTCCGAGTTGAAAGACGTGTCAAAGATACAGAGAGGTGGACCAGATTTAGGATCTGTCTTCCATCTTGCAGTTCATGCCTTTTCCTACACCCATGTGGGTTTAAATCCCATTTCTCAGCATGACACTGCTTCAGGTGAACTTGACCTGCTGGCTATAGTATATAACCAGGGGAAACAAGGAAGTAAATAATCTTTACAACCTCCACTGTACAAATCTAGCAACTTTTATCACCAAGTGTGCTAACCCTTTTGTTAGGGCGTGGGCCAACATGGCTGCCAAGTAGATAGTCTGGTTTTTTGGGTGAAAGAATACATTTTCCTTCTCCCTTCTTCTTGTCATTACTTCACAGAGCAAAACAGATCGTTGGGATCTGTTCCAGTCTGTTGGGTACAGGGTATGTTTCCTAATTTTGTTTCAACTCAGCAGTGAAGTTTGTGAAATAGTAGTATATATACTGAAGGCTCTGTGGGGGACTGCAGTGAAGCAGTAGTTACTGCTCATAAAGTTTTTTAATAGGACGTGAGCTCCAGGATTCAAGGGAGAGAACATTAATGTCCTTTGCAGAACGTTGTGGAAAATAAATACTGTGCAGCACCAATCTCTTGGCACTTTCAAAGGGTGTCTAAAGAGGATCATTATGAGACCATTTATGATGTAACATGACTCCATTGCAAGTCTTTGGAGTCTCTGCTGGGATGTTGTTCCTACTACTTGAGATTAGGAGAGGAAAGCAATTTCAATAGAAGTCTGTGGAGACCGTGTGGCAATTACATTGCTGACAATATCAGTATGATTTTAGTGTGAGTCTCTGGAGACCTTAACTTCTCAGTGAAGTGAAATGCATCATGCCCATACAAATTATATTATTGTTTGAAATAAACCAGAATAAGTTAAAGCTAAACAAGTACTGGAATAATAGGAGTATTCAAATTGATAAGTTTGTGGCAAGAAATGCTGCCCGCAGCCTTGCCACGACCCCCTGCCACAGCCCTTTATCCCCTGCCTGATTTGTGGGTGACAATTTCTCTGGAAAACCGAGGCAGAAAGACTGGCTTATTTAGGCATCTGTACCACTGGGTGGCTAGTTTAGAGAGAGAATTGTACAACTGGCTCAGTTTACTGAACGCCTCCTCTGCCAGTCATGATTTGTGGGGTCTGGAAATTGCAGAAGGTGAAGCTGTCAGAGGCAGCAGTCTGTCAGAAGGATACTGAGGAAGGAGCTGGGGTTAAAAATGTGGTGATGAATGAATACAACTTTTAGCCTCATGGCAGTGGTGAAACAATGACTAGTTTAAACCATGTGGCCTGGACAGTGGTTAAAGTGTGCTGAGCTCAGAGAAGCAATTTCCAGGTTTTGCTTCTCTAAAAGTATACCAAGAGTGCCCTTGCTCTTGCTGGTGTTTGGCAGAGCTGCTCCGTGGGAGGCTACTGCAGTGCATGGCTGGTTCCTGAAGCAGTAGAGTACCAGGAAAAAAGACACCTGTGTGCCTGTTGACGTTGGCTGGGAGCTGAGCAAGCCCCCCTGCTTTTCTTGCCCATCGGCTGCCCACGACCTTTCTTTCCTCCTCCCTTAAGCTGCCTTATGTAGGCTGTGAAGGGAGAACTGCAGCATTTCCAGGGCTGGAGGAAGGCAGTCTGAAGCAGCCAGGGTAAAGTGCAGCATTTGCATTTTATTGATTCTTACCTATTGATTCCAATGGGATGAAGTGTCTGTGAAAGAGAAGTGAGACTGGCAGACAGACGGGAGCTCTGGCATCACAGGCAGGCCGGCCTTGCCTGACAAGAACAAAATTATATAAACAAATACCCCAGTTATTTCCTAGTCAAATCTAAGAAGAATCAAAGAAACTGAGTTCCGTTCCTAGGGAGGGATGAGATTTACCAGAAGAAGTTTAGTTTGCATTTGATAAAAAGGAGCAAGTAAATCACGTGAGCATTTCAGGACGGATTGCCTTGTGCCTGCTACATTTACGAACAATTTCCCATAAGCTGGAGGGTGACAAAACGTAAATGTACATCTCACACAGGAGGTGATTCTCATTGGGTGACTTAGATGTGGGAATGAAGAGATATGCTGTAGCCTGATACAGGTAGGAGAGGGAAGTCTGAAGAAGTACTGAATATCCAAAATAATATATCGAGTGCACAGTCTTGCTCAGTGTGCTTTATATGAATCATTTTATTGAAAAGGCTAAGCACATACCAAGGAAAATATGGTCAGTAAGAGTATTGATCTTATTAAGGGTTTCTCTGCAGATGTATGTATTATGTATGTACACACAAACTCAAACAAGCTGCTCTTCTGATTGTGGCCAGTTTATTACTAGATCATTAAAAAACATTCCTTCTGTGCTCTATCTCTGTACATGATTTGGAGAGGAAAGTGTCACTAAGTCATCTCCTGGGTTCTCTGAGTTCTGGGAGTCAAAAACATGCTGATATAACTAACAGGTGCTTAAATCCTGGCAACCATCCCTGTGCAGCATCTGCTGCAACCAGGCTGGTGGCCAGTGGTGGGACCCTTTCTCTCTGGGCAGAGACTGGGGACACACTTCTTCCCAAGTCTGAAGAGAAGAGAAGAGAAGAGAAGAGAAGCGAAGAGAAGAGAAGAGAAGAGAAGAGAAGAGAAGAGAAGAGAAGAGAAGAGAAGAGAAGAGAAGAGAAGAGAAGAGAAGAGAAGAGATCAGAACAAGTGATGCAAAGGCAACACTCACTAACTCCTGAAGGCAGAGTGGTGAGCAGCCAGTGACTGAACAAAAGATGGCTAACCCCCTCTAAACCCACACTTTTCTTTTTAATTGCTAAGCATGATGTTACGTGTTATGGAATATCTCTTTGGTTAATTCAGATTCTCTGCTCAGTTGTGTCCACTCCCAATCCATCGTGCATCTCCCCAGTCTATTCACTTGANGAGAAGAGAAGAGAAGAGAAGAGAAGAGAAGAGAAGAGAAGAGAAGAGAAGAGAAGAGAAGAGAAGAGAAGAGAAGAGAAGAGAAGAGAAGAGAAGAGAAGAGAAGAGAAGAGAAGAGAAGAGAAGAGAAGAGAAGAGAAGAGAAGAGAAGAGAAGAGAAGAGAAGAGAAGAGAAGAGAAGAGAAGAGAAGAGAAGAGAAGAGAAGAGAAGAGAAGAGAAGAGAAGAGAAGAGAAGAGAAGAGAAGAGAAGAGAAGAGAAGAGAAGAGAAGAGAAGAGAAGAGAAGAGAAGAGAAGAGAAGAGAAGAGAAGAGAAGAGAAGAGAAGAGAAGAGAAGAGAAGAGAAGAGAAGAGAAGAGAAGAGAAGAGAAGAGAAGAGAAGAGAAGAGAAGAGAAGAGAAGAGAAGAGAAGAGAAGAGAAGAGAAGAGAAGAGAAGAGAAGAGAAGAGAAAGGAAGGGCGTGGCTCTGATATGGAGCCCGAGTCCAGTGATGGCAGCTTTAAGAAAACCATGTGAAAGAAGCAATCCTGAGAAGCCTGTTGACACTGATCTCTTTTCTGTGGTGACCAGTGACAGAACCTGAGGGAATGGCCTGGAGTTGTGTCAGGGGAGGTTTCGGTTGGATGTTAGAAAAAGATTTCTTCACCCAGAGGGTGGTTGGGCACTGGAACAGGCTCCCCAGGGCAGTGGTCACAGCACCAAGCCTGAGAGATTTTAAGAAGCATTTGGACAATACTCTTGGGCACATGGTGGGACTCTTGGGGATGGCCCTGTGCAGGGCTAAAGGTTGGACTCAATGATCCTTGTAGGTCCCTTCCAGCTCAGTGGATTCTGTGATTCTGTGTCCAGTGCCTATGCCGCATGTAACAAACAGAAACCTTGACAAGTTGTCTTCTTGCTTAATTTTGTGCCTTAAAATTAATTGCTGAGCTCCCATATAAAATCAGCCAAATGCCAGGACAGTGACTCTCTGTAAAACCCTACAGAAAACTTGGCCCCACAGTCAGTCTGTACTGGGCGCTGGCTCTGTCCATTGCTTCTTCCCCTGCCCACCAGTGCCCCCAGTGCCTTTGTTTCTCCTTTTGCTCCTCATCTCCCAGCACAGATTTCCCACAGCTCTTTTTCTGACTGCTAAATACATAATTTTACGGACATTCTTCAGAAGCAGCAACAGAGCTGTCTTTACTCCCTGCTTCTCCTCTCGTCTTAAACAGCCCACTGTTTCAGATACGGTGGGATTTTGAACATGGAAGTGGATCTGATTGTAAATAAAAGGGTAACTGACTTCCTTGCTACAAGGAAGAAGGAAATACAAAATACAGTAAGAAGAGAGAGGAAGAAAAAGGAAGATGAGATTTTCTTTGTCTGATTGAAGTGATGTTAATCAAAGAGTTGGGAGTATGAATGATTTGAATGGTGTGTTCCTTCCATCCCACAAAGCCTTCTGTGCTTAAATTTAAGGATATATTACATTTTGTTAGATACTAACACAAACTCTGTGTGGGGAAACATGTTTCAACACTGTTTTGAAATTTCTTAATTTATTTCTTTATACTGTTAAATTCCCCTTTTATTCCCGATTATGGATTTCCCATGCTTACTGGTATGTAGCAACCGACCCACAATATGAGAAGTGGAAGAAGTCCTTTCAGGGGTGGACTTCCGAAACTGATAAAGAAATAAGCAAACTTGTTGTACAAACTGACTGTAACAGTGTATGAATAAGTTTTCCTACCCCTGAGACTCTGTTTCCCACAGTCCCCTCTGTTTCCCACAATTCCTTTGGACTACTATGTCTATTTGACCCTTGTAACCCTTCCCCATTGGCTGTGAAACCTGGCCCCTGTGGGCGGGGGTCTTAGACCCCCTAGCTCCATGATTGGATGTATGCTAATTCTCCCGGACCCTTAAATACTGAGCCGTATGCAAATAACCTTTTTCTTGTTCCTGCTCTCAGAAGAGTCTGGTGCTCTGCTCGCCTCCTGCGTGTCTCCCGGGGTGGTCTCTGTGTTCCCTGCTGGGAGCTCTGGATGCCACGTGGCCAGGGGAACAAGGCAGGAGCTTCCCCTTCCAGGATCATGGATTGCTTATAGGTCCTGGATTTTCCTATCAGCTCCTGCACTGGTATATAAGCCAACTGAAGGAAAAATAATGTACAATTTGCAAACCATGACCTTGCTGATCATATCATAGAAGCAAAAAGAAGTGAAATAATTTTATCCTACCTCTTTCCTCTCTCTTTTCCATGAGCAGGTATTAGAGGAGACAGTAGTGAGACAGAATGGTGGAGTGGTGAATTGCTTGTCCAGGAAAGGACTGTGCTGCTGCCAGTTACAGGGGTTGCTAATCTGGTTTGCTCAGGTGTCACCTGGTAGGACACGGGGTGTGACTAACAGCAGTGGTGGGCTGCCACAACCAGCATCTGAGGGGCTGCATGCTCTGGGGGTCCCTAACAGACAGAGAAGTCTCAGGGGGTCAGCCTGCCTGTTTCTGTTTTGATTGTCCCAGGGTACAGAGAGGTTAGGATGGGGCAGCTCTACCTCCTACCTCTCTGTTCTGGGGCACCCCATGGGTGTCCGCTTGTGTCCTAGAAATGCCAGTTAGCATCCAACCTGGGTGGAGGCCTTGCCTCCATCCTGAGTGCTGGTGTCACTTAATGATGGCACCACTTGTTTCTTGCTATGGGATGAGTTGTGACTTTCATGCTGTACTGGAAGAAGTGTGCTCAGTGTGCTGCTTGGCTTCAGCCAGCAGCGTGTTTCCCACAGAGTCACACTGATCTGCTCCATTTTCAGCTGTAAACCTAAGTGATCCCACTCTTTCTAGTACCATAGGTGACCCAGCATCTGAGGGTAAGTTCCTGTCTACACACTAAGGTGCTATAGTTAAGGATGTGCAATTTGAAAGTGCTTTTGCCTCTAATTATGTCTTTCTTGTTACCCTGCATTCACTTTGAATGCTTTTAAATCATTGTGGCTTTTTGCTTAACCTATTGAAAGAAAACAGTACGCCCATTGTTAAATTTAAATGCAAGACACAATTAAAAGCTGAGATCTCTGATGTGGCCCTTTAAAAATCCCTCTGTAGATGGAAGGAGGTTTCTTTTCCATTGGGAACTTTGCATTATTTAGTAGATTTGCCTTGTAGGACAGATCATTTCAAGCCTTTACGATTATACAGAGGATCAAACATTTCTGTGGCCTGAATTAGAGCAAAATAATCACCAGACCCACGAAAGTTTGTGGTTTCTTGGACACAATTTTTTCTTTCCTTATCTTCTTGTACCTGAGCAGATTCTTTTTCCTAAATCCTCTTACTTTTTTTTCTTCCTGGAGTGCATCTTTGGTTCCCTAATGAAGCAGCTTAGCCAACTCACAGACCATGAGAGTTTCAGTTGGCTGTTTGCTGCCTACTCTTGTGAACTGCCAGGAGTCTGTGCCCCAAACTCTGGCTCCCAGAAACCAGAGAACCTCTTTCTTTTATTCAGATAAGAAAAGCAGTTAATTTCACCCTGTCCTATTCGTATTCTTCAGCTGCTCATTAATGTCTCTCCTTTAGAACAAACTCTGTAAATGTAGAACTTTTTCAGCTTTGTAGTTTATTCTTCTTTGGTTGGTGGCCTCTGTCTCCAGCTGAGCAGCATGTTCCTAATACTTCTTCTGTCTTGAAAGGACACTGTACTCTTCAGTGCTTATATTGCTCCCCAGGGTGAAGAGGTACAGCTCAAACATATTCAAAATAGAATTTGTTTCTTGGGGATCAAAGCATTATGCATTTTACATCTTCTACACAGAGCATTTTGGCATACATTCGATTGTTTAGTTTGAAAGAAAATATTCATACAAACTGAAATGTTTTATTTCTGCAGTGACTGAGTCTTTACAAAAGCAGTAGTTCCTTATAAAGTACTTCTCCCCACAGTTTTTTTTTCAGTGAAATTCTGAATCCTGTCTGCCAACTGCGGTCTCTGGTGCTGGGATACTGTCTGAGCCACTCCTGGCTTGGTGGCAGCCTTACATCCACAAGCTGTAAATGATGTATGAAATGCAAAATCCTCACTTGCCCCGCGTGCGGGGAGGAGGGAGACGATGCTTTGCTGCTGCTGGTTCTCTGTTCTCTTAGCTGAAACTCCTCAGAGAAGAATCATTAAAAAATAAATACAACAATAAAGAAAATGAGAAGACAGCTGGAAGACATTGCAAAACTGCAGAACAAACAACCAGGAGAGCCAGTTAAGGCCACCTACCACTGCTCGTGGCTGGCTACACGAAATGACTGCCAGGTATACTCTCTTCTTCTCCAACGTGATTCTTCTTATTTTCCCGAGGTACTGTGCTTCGTATCAGCCATAGCACCTGGTTGAATCCATCTCCTTATCTTTTCTTTTAATTAAGAAATAATGTCAGTTGGATGAAAATAAAACTTGACAGCAAGAAGATCTCCTACTCTATTATAAAAACAATGTGAAGGTGAAACTGAGATATTTATTTTTGAAAGCAAGAAATCATCTTCTAGTGGCAAGATCCTATTACTGGGAGCTTGTTGTTATATTCATGAATGAGAAATGTGTACGATGAAATGAACAACGGGAGATCTGACCAGACAACCAGAAACTAAGCTCCTCACACAGGCAATGGTGCAGCTGAGGTTAGTGGTTGACAGCTATTTTTGGACACCTGTCCTGTCTGACTCTGACAGTATTTTGTTCTGCATTAACTGGCCTGAATAATTGCCAGAGACCCCTGGTAAGTGATGGGGGTGTCAGGTCCTTGTTGCTCTTAGCTCCTGTTGACTGCAGGGGAGCTGATGATGGTGGACACTCTAAGGCCCAGGAATTGAACCCAGGGATGTCTGTCAGGCATACAGGCTTCCTTGGTGTTGCCTGTGGAAGGCTGATTGCTTGACAACGGGAACCAAAACCTTCTGGCCTCCAGAGAACAAACACATCTGCATACTCAACTGCTTACTGCAATAGGAAATGCAGACGAGAATAATTTTTTCTTTAATTTTTCATTCCATAGTATTTACTGATAATTGAAGGGAAAGGTCTTGATCCACTCAAGAGAGCCCTTTGCACTCTCCTCAACGCCTCCTCAATATCTGTGGACAAATTGACTTGCACTGGTTGTTTTCCTTATAGAAAACAGCTGAAAAAAACCCATCGCCACTTCTACAGTGTAGCTGACTGATCAGAAGGTTTGACCATGGTGAAATGTTCAAGGGTTTGGGTTGTCCTTTTTGCTTGGGTTTTCTACCAGCATGCCCACCCTCAGGAGTGGCTGCAGTGGTGGCTGCAGGTTGGCTTTAGGGGGCAGATGGCGAGGGAGCAAGAGTTCTTCTTGAGCAAGAGTTCTTCTTCAATGCATTTCTCACCCCTCTAAGCTGAAGTGCTGCCCAAAACTTTGCCAGAGCTGGGCAGCCAGCCAGCAGGGCGTAAAGACAGGCAGTGATTAGAGCAACTGGGTAGGGAACCGTGTGTTCTTGCTCCCAGGAATATGTCTGTATTTCTAATTTAAATCACTCTCGGATACAATGAAGAATAAAGCATTTTGATCAGAGTTAGCGATGACCTATTTAACATTTAAACTGGTTGGCACTTATTTGAGCTCCTTTATGAGTCCCTAATGAGTTTAATGAGTTCTCTTGGATATCAGCATTTACTACTAGTATAGGTTCATGGTCCTGGATTCAGGAGATGTGAGTGGCTGTTTTTGTGACCTTGGGCAATATCCTGAATGTAGTGGTGCCTCAGTTTCCCATAAAGAGGATGATTGCAGGATACCTTTCATGGCTGCTTGCACTGCAAACTATATGAGACAACCATTTTATTACACTGTGCTTGCGCAATGCCAGTATAATGGGCTCCTGGCTTTCTGTAGGGCCTCTAAACGATGCTATTTTAAAAATGAAAGATGATGGTTAAGAAATGCAGCATAGCATGACAGGGACACACATATATATGTAAGGTCTTGTCTTAGAGAAGACAGCAAAATAGCAGTGTCTGTTAGTCAAGATGATGCAGTCCCAGGACACCACAGCAATTATTTTGTTTGTATTACTCTCTGCCCATGTGAGAACCCATACCCGCTTTCCAGATTTTCAAACAGATAAGCAATTTTTTAATTGATGCTTAGCCTGAATATATCTAATGTCAGCCAACTGTTGTTAATAGGAGCTATTATAACATAAAAGTGCTGATATTTTAAATGCAGTTGGTCAGTCCCAGCAGGACTATACATTCAGGCCTCTTCCACAAGGTTGTATTAGTCATTTGACAGTGGTGCTGAATTTATGCTTTTAGATCCATGCCAGCTATTGAAACTTGACAACTAATTCTGGATAAAACTGATTGGAATTGATAAACCCTCTTTTATTTTGGGGCGAAAATTGGAAGTGGCTGCTAGTCCAAATAGAATCTCTTATCTAGTATGGCACGATGGCATTTAATGAAAAACATTCAAACAAATCTACTCTTGGATTGCCCTGAAGATAGAGAGTTGCAGAGTTGGATGCAATTCAAATCAGTAGTTCTTTATTTTGCATAACTTTGGGGCATGCTGAGACGTTTCATCAATACCTGATGTCATTAACTCTGACGGCCACCACCTAAACGTGTTATTCCTCACGTGTATGAAACATTATATTATTGGAGGAATGCTTCAAAGATACGAAAATCCGTTTGTTTGTTTCATATTCTTTGCATATGCTAATAATGACACCTTAAGTTATTAGGACTCAAACGTGTTTTAAATTTCAATGTCATTTTCCACTGTATAAAAAGCATTTCCTCGGGCTTGCAGTATTACAGAGACTTGATGTTGGCAATTTGTTTATTTTTAAACACTGACTGTAGCTCAGCTCCTTATTTTTTTTCATGCAATACCCCAAAACAAGCTGAAAGGCTGCTCAGAGGTGGTGTGCCTGGTCAAGCAAGCTCCTGCTGCTGCAACTCTGCTTTTTGCCCAGGAGCTGCATTCCCATCAGGTTATGACTGAGAAGCCATCGTGAAAATTAGTCCAAGCCTAACACTTTGACAGCATGTCTGGATAGCCATGGCACCGGGTTTGGCCTGTGCCTTCCTGCCTTGTCATACAGGCAGAGCTGGTGTGAGTGTGTCTGTCCCTCCTGTGTGGATGGTTCCTTGGGAGAATGGGAGGACTGGAGGTCAGAAGCCAACTTGAGCTCTGTTGGCAGTTTTAAAAATAGGAGGAATATCATCAAGGCATGAAAAGTGTCATCTTCAGCCTCCTCATGACTGTGTGGTATTGTGGTACATGAGACACTCTGGGGCTGCATTGTGTTTTCCAGGCAACCTTTCCATTTCAAGGACTGTCTGCCCAACTTTGCAGGGGGAACGAGCTTTTACAGGCTTGGCTTTTTCTGTTTTGACTTCCCACTGTAATTTCCATCTTTCTTCAATTCTGCAACCTATTCTAATATATTTGAGGCATTATTTCTTCTTGTAAATGCAGATAATTTAGGCATTGCCCGGTGTGCTGTCATGGGGTGAACGCTCAGAGGACTAACTTCCCACAAGTTGGAAGTCTGCTTTCCTGGCCCTGCCTGTGTTGTTTTGGTAGCAGCAAACTTAAAACAAAAGTTATTTTAATTTGCACATAAAAACTAAGCTATGGAGAGAAACTTAGTTTTTATGAGGTAATAAAGCACCAAGTCAGCCTCATGCCTAGTGCTTCCAAGCAGGGTGTCTCTGAAGGCATCTCAGCAGGGATAGAGAGAAACATAGCAAGGTTCAAATGTGGAGGCAGTCAGTAGGCAACAATAGGAGTAGGAACATAGGTGGGATTTAGGCAGGCTGAGTTTACTTAGGACGGTGACTCAGCTTCTGGGATGGCCTTTGGATAGGTTGATCACCTGGGGCTGAGCAGCATGTCACGTATTTCAACCTGCTTCATCCTTCCCTCTTTGAGACCTCTCTCACTCATATTGACAGTTTGGCCACTGTCCCATTTTCCCAAACCTTGACAGTGCAGGTGCTTCTCTCAGAAACTGCGGGTAAGCTGTCGTGTCCCTCCAGCGTGGCTCCCACCCTCTCTTTTGCCTACCAGAGTGCAAGGGAGAAAAGTTTGACAAATTGTTGTCCACCTAAAGGTTCCCAAGTTCTTTTACTGACTTCTATTTTTAGACTGATTCCCTTTGCTTTTTTTTTCCATTGTGCTGCATTTTGCCAGATTTCTACCCAGAGGAAATTTTTATGGCTCAATTTTAAAGCCCTTGCAATTGAGGATTTATCCTGGGAATGACACAATCCAACTGGAGTAGCACAAATGGCACAGCTCTGAAATAAAAGGTTATCAAGACTGTAATTTATTTGTTTAGGCCACGCAGAGTACAAAAATGCCACTTATTTCTTCAGCTCCCTGAGTGGGTTGTAGCATGGTGGCTGCTTTCAGACTGTCTTGCTTTCTCCATCAGTCATTTTCTCTACAGCAGGATTTTTCAGGAAGTGCAATTAAAAAGCTGTTTCTCGATATGCCCTCCCCCTGCCACCATCCCTTCCTCCTCAAAATCCCAGCTCAGGCACAGGTTGTTTCCTCCTGTCTCATCCAGGTGACTCAGGGTTGACAAAGGGTAATGAACTCTCTTCATGTCTTGTTATATAGCAAAAAACTGAAATAGTGAAGTAGCAGGCTTAAGATCCAGCAGTTAGGGAGAAAAAGAGAGGAAGGATTGAAACCCACTTAAAATTTGTTTTCCTGTTCTCATATGCATTTTGAATTTATAGAGAATTGACTCGTGCTATTTGTTCAAAGCCAGAAAATGCATGTGGTCGGCAGTTGAACTTATCACACTGTGCCAGGCAGTTTTCAGGAGTGATGGATACTGTTTTTTATGAGTCCTTTCTCCTGAGCTCATTCAAGGCCAGCCATAATAAACCCTGTGCTGGTCATTAGCGGTGCCCCCTGCAAAGCTATTCAGTTAGGAGCTTGCAGGTTGAGGTAGGCCGTGTTTTTGTGACCCTTCCTTGCTGGCAACTCGATGGAGTAAGGCACAGAAGAAGATAGCATGCCCCTGGGGGGTAAAACGGGGCAAGGAGGGATTAGGCTCTAATTGGCAGACAACTGAAGGGCTATAGGGAGTGACAAAGAGTGGTGATAGTCCCTCGATAAGTGTTAAGGAAGTTGTGGTGTGCTCCAGGTAAAACCACATAAGAGAGGGAGATAACCCAGCTCCACAGTGCACATGGCACATCTTAGTGCCACCAGCGACTTCTGAGGGATACCTCCTTTCCTCCTGGTAGGAAGCAGCACATACGTTTTTGGTGGACTGCCCTTGTCAGGAGGTGGAGATGCAGGTGGAGTGCATGGGTGCCTGGCTGGGGGAAGATGTGCTGCCTGCTCAGGGGGAGGAACTGTGTGTTCAGGATGGCTGGAGCATGGAGGTGGAGAGTAGAGTGGGTTTCTGTGGGGGCATGCTTCAGCAGGAAATTTTTATTTCCCATTTGTTCTGTTTGCAGCAAATGAAAGTTTGGTAGCACCACCAGTGCTTTCCCTACTTCCCGACTCAATCACTGGGAGATGCTCCAAGAGTGCATATTTAAAAGGACTTCGGAGGACAAGAAATGCAGTGTTTGCCTTGAACAAGGAGTGTAGTAATTAATATGCCACTTTTTGACAAATGAGTATTTTGATGAACTAGAAGCAAGTGAGTCAGGGGCCTTTCACCTCTCCTACTGTGGGGTGCTGGCAGCTGGGCGACCACCCAAAGGAGAATCTTCATTTTCTGCTTACAGTTGTCAGCCCATCCTACAACTGGCTGAAGGCCAAAGATCTAGATCCTCAGTGTTTCTCCTTTTACCTAAAAAATATTGATTTTAGATGATGTGTGGCACTTCGGATTTCTGTTTTAGTCTTCTTGAATCAAGTTGGAAGAGTTGAGGGGGACTATCATGGACCGGGCAGCTCTGTTTGAGACCTGCAGTCCAGGCTCTTGTGTTGAGCACCATATGCAGGCACATGATGGACATATCTTTCTCCTGTAAACAACCATGGAAATTCTTTCCTACTTTCATCTGCTCCTGAAATAGACCAATTTTGTGTGATGTCTAGTATTTTTTAAATCCTTCTACATAGCCTCCTGGCATTTTTCATTCCTCTGATGTAAATTTATAACCAAGAACTTAATCCAATGCGTCAAATATAGAAATGGATAAATGTTCTTTTCTGTTTGTCTGTGTTCTGTAACATATTAATAAATAGACCAAATCAGAACCTTCCACTGAAAAATGCTTTATCTCACAAGTAGCACCCCCACCCCCCTGCCCACTGCATGACTCGCTGGGAGGGAGGCTGTCAAGACTGTTTCAGCATGGTTGTAGGCAACCACCACCATGCTTGCACAGGCTGCTTGTTTGCTCTGTGCCAGGTGAAGCGATGCTCCTCGCAGGCCGTTGCACTGCTGTCAGGCTCTTCCCACATAAACAGGTACTGCCACCATCATCTGGGTAGATCCTACCTGTGCAGGCTGAGTGCATGGAGGAGCCAGAATATCAGAAGGAGATGTGCTCTGGGGGTCCCAGTAGGAATTTCCTGCTGTCTCAGCAGCTCACAAACCAGAGTTCATAGCCACTGTGCTTATACAGGCAGGCCCGGTAACCAGCTATTTAAGACGCTTGGGGAACACTGCATTTATCAGTCTAAAGTTTGGCCCTTATGGCCGCTAATCCTATTCCCTTAGCAAGAGGTGGAGCATGAGAGAAGACACAGCAAATATAAATAATAAAAGGGCTCTTCAGCTACCCTGCATTTTTAAAAAGTAATAGTGACTGAAGTCTATGAGAATATGATAAGTATCAAACACTTATTTTTCCAATAGAATGACAAATGTGTCTGGTGAAAAAAGGGTAACTGGGTAATGTGGAGTACAATAATATCTCAGTAGTCTCCCATTTCTTTTTAAAGAAAAGTACAAACCATAATACATGCAAGCTGGCATACAGTGGGGAAATGACTTTCTCAAAACATATGCTGGCTCGTAAGTAGTGTCTGTAGAAATATTTGAGCAACTAGAAAGCAAATGTAAAATCTTGATTTCGTTGTTTTGATAAGCACATCAATCATTTTACATTGCTCCAAATTGTAAAGAGTTTGAGATTTTTCACTAGTTTTAGGATGCTGAGCAGATTACAGAACTGTAGCCCATATGTACTGATTGTAGAATACCACATTGGAAGGGCCCTCAAAGAGCTGGTCCTACCTGTCTTGGCAAAAGCACAGTCTAGACAAGATAATAATGTAATTTGAAAATAAGTACTAAAGATAAAAATGCTGTCATTGTTTCTGCCACTGGAATAGCTGATCTGTATCCATCCCAATGCTGGAAGATGTCTGCTGGCTGAGTAGGAGGGTTTTAAGTCTCAGAATGTGTATATTGCATCCTCTAGAAGGGCCACTGAAATATTTCAGCAGAGGCAGAAGAAATTCCCATGTATAGTAAAGCAGTGCTGTTTGCTGTCACAGGGGAGGGCTATAAGTGTGGGGTCCTGCATCTGCTTGCTAAGGATTCCTATATTGTCCCTTCTGATCTGCAAACTACTCATGCATTTCTGTCTCTTCCCCTCAAACTTGCATTTTTTATATGGATATCACACAACAAAAGTTTTGAATTCTGCTACTACGGATCCAGCTACAAATAGATTTTGCTTTTCGTGTATTTTTTTTACCTATGGAGCAAGGGATCTGGGTTTGCCCTAGTTTTGTGTATCATTTCTTCGATAGAGTTACAAGCACGGGCTATACAGGTGGCCTGCACATGCTCTGAAACCATTTGCTTGGGACTTCCTGATATCCATGTCTGTGGCTGTAGAGATTGGTACATCCAAGGCATGTGGCCAAAGTCCTCTTTCTTCACCCGGAAATAAACCTTTAGGTGGAAAAAGAGGTCATGCCTGAGGAAGCTGGGACATATGGCGGCTCCAGGTGAAGGTTAAATTGTTGATTTGAGAACAAAATCCTAATAATTGAAGAAGTGCTACTGTCCCTACTGCATAAAAATCTGTCCATATGCATTTTGGATGTAGGGAGGGTATGTGTGTGTAGGCATGAAAACTGACATTTCACACTCATCCTGCACTTTGTTTGCGATGAGATTTCCCACAGCCCAAACACAGATGGTTATCCAAGAAAACAATACACATGCTTGTCTGCTCAGTCATTATTCCTGTGTGGGTCTGAGGTCTTACACAGTCCTTTTTTGTGTACACTTAAAAATTTTAACATTGAGATGAGGAGGGCTACTGGTAAATACAGTGTCACGGTGTGAACCAGGCAGTCCAGAGGACCCTACCATCCCAACTTGCTTTCCTGAGTCTCTGTTCCCATGCTCCAATATCAGTAATGAATACAAAATGAAAAACTCAGGCTCGCTGCAGGCTTCTAGGGGCTCCATGTGGGCAAAAGTAGCACCTTTGAGATCCTTCTGCAAAGAATACCACGTAAAGCTGTGATTTGTAAATATTACAGACAAAAATAATCTATATGATTTCTCTACAGTCACTCACGCTGTATACCAATGCATATTGAGAAAAAAGTGTTTCTATCTTCTGTAAAATGCTTTTGGATACTGAAAAAATGAGACCTGCACAGTTGCCTGAGTACTGCTGTGTTAAGGCTCACAGCCTCTTGCTTTGCAAGTGGGAGATTTTTCCTTTTTCTGTGTGATGGCTAAAATCTTTACACTGCTGCATTTGCTTTCTATGACAAGAATACAGCCCATTTTTGCTGTTATTGTGGTTTTAAAATATTTACCTAAGGTACTTTAAATGCAAAAGAGCATATTGATTTTTAAAGCATTATATTGTCATTTTTCTGTTTTATTAAAAAACAAAACCAGCACCAGCTTAACATATTTCACAGCTTGTGTCCTGGGCTTGAAAGCTCTGCAGATACAAATGCTATCACAAAAGAGAAAAAAAAAAGTATTGAAATGTAGAGGATCTGTATTACTAGATGAGTAGAAAATTAGCACAGTAACTATTTCAATGCTACCTTGCCCAGTATATTTTTTACTTTCTGATTGAAGATGAAATAAAGTTCTCTTATCTTGTTTGTGTTGCTGATTTGTTGGATATTTATCGATTTACAGATCATAATACACAATTTTTTTCCCATCTACAGTAAGAATATTCTGTATCTGTCATGCTTTCTGTGAGTAACTGATTTTCCATGATCTGGTTTGTACCAATAGTCTCTAGTCATCAGCATTTCCAAAGGCTTTCTCGAAAGATATTCATTCTGCAGGGAATCAATGAATTACAACTGAACACTAATATTTTACCAACAGATTTTCTGTAAAACGTGCAGGAATAGATTTAGATGCAGGTATGTTTCTATTGAATATATAAATATATTTTGTATCTATTGTATAACCTTAATATACCTCCTGAAAAAATCAAAATACCAGATGAATACCAGAGGTATTCATCATCCTGTTTAGCTCCTGTACTGTTGAGAGCAGTAACATCACTGGGATCATTTCCTCCCTCTGTTAGGAGCTTGAACAGTTCTTGATGGTCCTACTCTATTCAAGAGGGCTAGGATTAAGCTAGTATCTGGCAACATAATCTGTCCAGACAACAGAGTTTTGACACGTCAGAGCTTTAGGATGTGACTTCAGCTTCACTACTGGGTTTGTCCATCCCTTTGTATGCAAAGAAGCAGCAGCAACAAATATTCCCCTAAGTTGTTTTTGATTATCTTGCGATTGGGGAAGTTCTGTTTGTCTGAATTTTGCTGGAGTCCTGACCTTAGGAGCTGTTAGTAGAAGTTGCACAGAGTAGAGCATCATTCTTATTTCATGTACTTAATATGCTGGGGAACAGAGGTAGTTGCAGCTATTTATTACCTGAGAAATCTCGGTACGCGGGAAACATTCCCGAGGTTGAGGTCTGCTGTCTTTAAGCCTCTTTATGCTACAAGAGCAATAGAAAAGGCCTTAGGGCACCAGAGAAAATTTGATCGACTCTGTTTAGAAGAGTTGCTGTATGGCATCTTAGTAGCCATAGATAAAGTCTCTGCCAAAGTCCACTAATACTCTTTTGTCAATGGTGCTGTTGAGAGCTCAATTAAGTATTGCAGCGATCTGTTTCAGTTTATCTTCAAACAATGCTAAATCTGTGGAAAAGATGCTGACACTTACTTTAGTGTAATTTGTAACTAAAGTTTTGATGATTTTTATGACCTGACAAGGCTGTGGTTTTTAATTTAGCTGAAGAAGACACCTATGGCTATGAGTGCGGGGTGTTCATCCTAAATGACTTTTCTGTAATAGGTTTTCTAATAGTGAGTGCAGAAATACAGCTTTCTTGTAGATGCTTACAAGGTGCAGTAAACCAGCAAACTGAAATTAATGCCAGGTTCCAGCCTCTGCATCCGTATAACTGCAGTTCCACATGTCTCTAAAACTCTTCTAATAACAGCCAATTTTTTCTCTAAACAAGTGAGTAAGAAGCATTATTAGCAAATGCTTTCTTGTAACAGTATTCTGTTGGAATTTTTCATTCTGTACAATGGTCATTGCAGGAAAGTACTAGATTGAATCATTTGTTTCTTCTTCAGAGTGTTTCAGATTTGGCTGGAGCATTTGCTTTTTTGTATGTTGTTTTGAAAGATACTGTACTGATGAATTAATAGTGAAGCATACAGATTCTTAAGCCCCTCACGGCTCAAAACTCCCTTTTCCCATCCCTGAGCACATGATGAGTTTCAGTTAAAGGACCTAATCCTGTCAGGTGCTGAGCTTGATACCCCACAGCAGGAGGTTGTCCTCTATCTTACAAGATGTTAGCTGATTAGGTAAAGATTTGGTCTAAGGGTGGTTCAGATTTTTTTTCTGTATTTTTGTCTTATTCTGGTATGTTATAAAAAAGCTTTCTACTGTGTTTTGTTGAAGGACTTTGGGGAGGAGCGTGGCACAAAAGGGGGGGGGGGGGGGGGCGCGGGGGAAAAAGGGGGGGGGGGGGATGCTGCTCATGAAGGCAGGAAAGAAGGTGCAGTGGGGAGATGTGAAGGGACAGTGACAGAGAATGTGGAAAAAGGCAGTGGGAAGATGTACCAGCAGTCAGGACATCAGCATGCAGGTAGGGCCAAAACCACACAGCTTCTGAAGTGAAGATGAATTGCTTGAACTTAATGGAGAGGAGATCTCAGTAAGAGAGGAGTGTCAGGGATATTAGTAATGGTTTTTGTTTTGTTCCCTTAGGTGACTTCACTTCTTATCCTGTTTTCATTATTTCAGGTAATTGGCTATCAAATGATCTCGATTTTGGGATAGTCTAATTTGTTGTGACAGCTGTGAGGTCTGTGTGATTCGCCTCCTCCATTTTAGGGCTGTGGAATTGTTCATATAATTTGGTTTTGTATTTGCTCGTAACTGACTTTGTTTCACATCTATCAGTCCATCTGTTCCTCTTTCGGAGCTGTCTACTCATCAGTTCTTTCCTTGGAGCTCCCTAGATGGCATCCATGCAACTTATCACTCTACAGAAGACTTTTATTCATTTTAAATATTTTGAAAGGGAACACCTTTTAGAGGCTACCTTGCTGGTGTAATGTTGATGTAGCAGCACACAAGAACAAATTCCTCTGGTCCTCTAATGCCTTTTCTCTCTTGAACTGTCTAACAGTTTCCTGGTTCAGCATGTTCTAGTGCCTGTAATGGCACATCCAAAGCAAAACCAACAGCCTGTCTTGCTCTGGACAGACTGTACAAAGGAGTGTTAAGTAGCAGCAGCTTGCTTTCTTTCCAGAAGATTGCATTAGTCATCAGATGATGCTTTCTTGTCATAGTTGTTCCAAGAATCAGTGCATCAATAACTAGTGATGTGCAAATTCCACAGGTCACATTTTCATTCTCAATTGCATCATGTAAAATGGGTAACATATACCATTGATCAGCTAGCTTTTATAGACTGTCCTGGCTTATGATGTAGCTTCTTGCTAGAGCCTGGTCTTGACAACTTCTTGCGAGTAAAATCGCAAGAGTATGTACAGGTGTGAGACATGAGAGGGAAGGAATTGAACTGTCTCTGAAGAATTGTACATGGATCCTCTTTGTCTGGATTTCATAAGCAAGTTTGTGGTTCTCATCCCTTTTTAACCAAGAGAATGCTGTATTCTGCTCCCAGCCTTCATGGACTGCTGTTGAGATGACACCAAGTATTGTTTCAGTAGATCTAAAGTAATCCTTTAGACTAGAAAATGGTCTAAATAATTTAATAGCTTCTCTTTTGTGTTAATAAGGTTGAAAGATGTCAGTGCCTACAAGGTTAAAATGGCATATGGGGTTACCTTCCAGTTGTGCAGGTTTTTTTCTCCAGTTTTTTTCCGACTTTTTCTCTGATAATCACGCTATTGAAAAAACAACCTGGAGTACCTGCCAGCTATAGAAACTATCTTGATTCTTTTCATCATACAGATAATTAGGATGCAAGAGTTAAAGCTCTCCACTACTGTGCATTTGCTAGGTTATATTATCATTCATACAGTGTGTCTTTGAGTATTTTACATAACTAATTGGTAATAAAACAATATTGGAATATGGAAATTGTCACAGAGTTCATTAGACAGTAAGAGAGAGCGATAAAAAGACAGCCTTGTAACCTACTGTAAAAAATGTACTCTTAGTCTGCTTTAATGCTTTTTTACTGTTACCTTCTGCTTTTCCAGGAGGACAGAATTCCTCTGAGGAAAAACTGTTACCTCCTAACACTTGCCAGTGAAACTTAGGACTAAGTGGCAGATTTCCCTCAGCAGATTCAAGTATGCATCTCAGAACATAAAGTTAACAGACACTGAACAGAGGCCATGTAGTACCTTGTAGGTTAAAAGAGCAATTTTAAAATCAATACTTTTGTTTAACTGGCAACTAAGGTAGTAGTTTCAGACTGGGTGAAATATGTGAAGAGCAAACCCTTTTCACAAGGAATGTTTTCAGGTTATCAGCACTGGAGTGCTCTGCAAGGTTGTGTTGGACATGCATGACGCATGGGAATTGCAAATAAACTCATCTTGATGTGACAAAATCATGCATAATTATTTTGAAACCCGAGGGAGTTGAAATGGCCCCAACTCAGTGATGTCCTGTCAGTGATAGACAGGCAGCTGCAGAATTCATAATGGCTCATTTTCCTCAAAGATGAGAAGGAAACTTGAAATAACCTCTTCTGCTGCAGCTCTCATACATTTGCACTTCTAATTAAATGGGACAGAGAAATGGAAAACCCCTCGAAGTAGTGGACAGGCACAAACTCTGGCCTGTGCATACCCAGGTTTTGCTCTTCCTTGGGTTGTATGTACCAGGCTCCTGTGTGTGGGATCGCTGTAAGCCTCTGTGCAAGTATAGGAGTTACCTGGAGGTAAGGGGAAGCCTGCCAAGAAGCTTGGAAGCCTTCATTGTCCTGTTATTATTCCTATTATTAAAACTAGGAGAAGAAGTCACAGATCCATTGTGTAGATTTGACTACAACTGACATCAAACAAATAGTTTACAACCTGCTCTGAAATAATGGGATTGATTGAGGAGCATTGTTTCCCACTATAGCTCCCTAATCTCTCAGAAAACCTCTTTCCTTCTCTCAGTAGTTTTCAGAATTTTTACCATCTGGAAAAAGAATCCAGTTACACTCTGATAATGATATACAACACCCCCAAAAAATGAATCAATGTATCGATCTCCTTAGCATGCATGGAATTCAAAGTGATCTGTCAAAAAACACAAAAGATAAATCAGCCGTCTCAGTTGCAATTCTTTGGCCTTATAACAAAACTTTTTATTGCATGACACAACAAGTATGAAAACTCTTCATAACAATTCTCGTGTAAGAAAATGAGAAGTCAAAAAAGGTGACACGTGAGGTCAGGAAGCAGAAAAGAGAAATTCAAAACAGAATTTCTTGGGTTTAATCATATTTAGCAGGAAAGATTAAATACCAAGTAAGGAGAAAAAAAATCCTAAATTGTTATCCGAACCTAAACATAAAGCAAGAGGTTGCAGATCTTTCTGTTCCACCAAGGCAACTTCTGCTTCCTGGTGTATGTCATAAACTTGGTTATTGACTGACATAAACTGAGGTACTCAGAGAAGATGACCAAGGTTTTCACAACTGAGGCTATGTCTGGTCCATTTGGCCCCTGGGACTCAGGTAGTGCTGCCTTTGCCCCTTGTGCCTGGATGATGTTTGCCTTGGCATGTGATGTACATGTTCTGTTGCATGGCTGGAAATCAGTTCATGCTACCAGATGGGGGAAGAAAATGTATTTTTTCTTGTTTGAAGGGGAAAAATTGTTGAGGAAGAGGGGGAGATGGGAAGGGAGGTAGTTCCTGGAAATTGTAAAGATGTTCCTGTTTAAAGAAGATTAGAGAAATAATAGCAATTTTTTTAAAAGCAGTCGCAGTTGCAGTGCTTAGTAGCATAAGACAAAAAGTTCAATCTTTTGAAAATTGCCTAGGCTCAGCTTCCCAGGCCCCCAAATCAGAGCTCTTCCAACCACTCACTGCTTTGGAAAACCTCACCCTTTTTATTTAGGTGGCATTAAAAGAAGTGAAATAGAACAACATAAAAAAATATGGTAACATGCAGAAAAACAGAAGACGAAAAAAAGCTGAACAAAAAAATCTCAGTGTATTTGCTTGACATACTAAAATAGTTCTGTTTTCTTGAAAATGTTTATTGGAAAATGCATTACAAAACCTTGTAACAGCTGGAATATGGTGATCTAATTGCTGTTTCAATAGCGCTGTGAACATGCAAAGATATTTCCTATGCAAAATGTCAAAAAGGCAGCAATCAAAGTGAGGCTTTAAGCTTCAAAACAAAGCCGCAATGAGCTGATTTGTAAACATTTATTTCTAAGGTTACATTTAAAACCAAAATAGAACAGCATAGGTTTGGAGACACTGCAACAAATCTTTTTACAAAGCACAAGATCTGAAGAGAAAGAGTGGTTTGCTGAAAGGTACTTAGGCTGCATCAAGATTTCATTCCCAGTGGTGCTGCAGCTCCCTGAAACCATGTATTTCTTCCCATTCAAATGAGGAGCAAATCTTTGAGTAAATGAGTGGGATTTTTGTCACTAGGAGGATGCGAAGAGAGTGGGAGATTCTTCCTGTGCAGAACAGGAGTCGCTGTTTACCTTCATTTCCACTACACCCCTTCTGTAGACATTGTTGACTTGCCGTGGGACTCGGGTCCGTGGCACTGTTGTCTTTCACTACAGCTGTTGAGTGAGGCAGGCGTGGAGTCACCCCTAATGAAGGTCGCAGGGTTTGGGGTGACCTTGCAGTTCTGTACCATTCCTGGGAAAAACTGGTTCAGCAACTGGTTCTTGCTTATTTTGGTTGTCTTCTGGCAGGACAGATGGCAACTTACAGGTACAATGTGAGTTGGTTGTAGCTGTAGCATCCAAGTGCATGTGGTGTAACAAAAATGCTTAAGTTCAAGGATAGCCATATGTAATGGTCCTTCTTGCTAAAAGAGCACTGGCTTACATTGGTGTGGTTAGTGTAACAACATGAGTGTGAAATCAGAGCCAGTTAAAATGAACACACCCACTCTGCACCAAACCATGCCAGCAGCATACAATGAAAATCCTCCTAAATATGTACTTGATAAAGAAGTAAATGGGTTTGAGGAGTACATTTACTTTTCACCAAGGCCATCCATTTGTAAGATTCTTACTGTATTGTGCTTGCAAATAACAATTTATTTCTGTAGTGTAAATATGCAAGAGTTCATTTTAATAAAAAGTAAGCCCTAAAATAAGATAAACCCCAGGACTAGACTTTCATTGATGATTTAAAGTGCATTCATCTGCTGTTTTTCTATATAAATATTCATTGGTTTAATGCTCTCAGGTGTTGGAACTTTTAATCTACATTCAGATGGAGATACTTTAATCAGAGAGTTCATAAAAGTCTCTAACTTTTTTCATAAAAAATAGAGTAGTAGATATGACAGAGGCTTGAAAAAGCTTAACCCCCCTCCAAACTGCAGCTCTAAAAGGGTAAAAAACGTAAACAACAAATGGCACTTTGTGCCATAATATCAATATTCTATTAAAAATAAATCTCTCACTGTTAGACCGAAGAGTCTCAAACAACCTGTCACTTTACTGCAGTCTTCAGAGATGACTGATAATGGGTAAAAAATCCCATAGCATCTGTTTACCATGTAGTCACACAAACTGTTAGGAATGTTTTTAAATGTCAGCAGTAATGTATGCATGTATTAGCTATCACAGAGCAGCAGCTCAACAAAGACAGCATCACTGCCACACTGGGGGCTTGTGCTCTAAATTAGGGAGGTCAAGTGGCGGAGATGGAAGCCGAGTGTGTCTGAAACCCTATTGTTTGCCTTCTGAAAACTGGAAGAAATTGTGCAGTCAGCTGCAGTAACAGTGCCGACGTACAGAGTTTGTACACTTTGAAAATAGCTAAGTGGGATTATGGTAAATCTTTCAATTGCAAGAAGGTTAATCGGGACAGGCACCGAATTTAAGGTCAGTAGGATGCGCGTGGGGGGTAATGTGGTTTAGGCTGTTTTTTACATTAGCAAGGTATCACATTTCATTTGGGAACCTAAGCATTCACAAAGTGTGGAGTGTCATACAGGTGCAGCTGCTGACTAAACAGTGTCTGTGTGACAGCATTGTTAGCAGCGCTGTATTACTTGACAATTCTGCACTATTTAACTATGAAGATATGCTATAGGGTATTTTGTCCTGGCAAAGTCATCGAGCTACAAGCCACTTTTCATGCTGAAATTAATAAATTAGTTTTCCCCCTGCCTCCCCCATACTCCATAGTTGAAATCGCTTTTTTCTTTTTAATGCGTGCAGGTTTTTTCTTGTTTGTCACCAGTAACATATATTGTTGGACATTGGTTCTGCAGTCAAAATGTGTGAAGAGTGTTTTACTAAATCATGAAGTAAATATGATTTTGTGCCGTAGGCTTGCATCCTTCTGAAATGCAGGAAGCCTGGGCCAGTCTTGAAAGTTGTTAGGGGGTTGGGTATTAAGCAAAGTGACAGTCAAAGCAGATTGCAGAGATAAATTAATCCGTACCACTGCCTTTTTCAGTCCTTCCCCGACAAGTAGCTGTTTCAGCAGAGACTGGTGTTGACACTGCTGAATTCTGTGAGGATCTGTGGAGGCTGTGATGGGTCTGATTGCAATAGCCAGGCCCCCACATGTTGGTGTGGAAAGCCCATTAGAGGGTGTAGTGTGTACACAGTGATGCTCATGCTTAAGGTTAACCAGGGCAGCAGGGCAGAGTGATGGGCTACTTGAATGCAGAGCACACTTGCTGTGTTGCTAATCCCCCCATCCCATAGTGGGTATTTTGGAGCTGCCCACAAACATATGCCCTATACAGTATATGGCCTTTTTTGAGTGAAGGGAGCGCTACTGAGCATTTGTTAGAGAGCCTCCTGCCCTGACATTTGTTTTATGTAGGTATGGTCTGTGATGGTTGATAGGCAGTTTCCATACAGTCATAGTGGCCTTTAAATCTGGCAGTTTAAAAAAAAAAAAAAAAAAAAAAAAAAAAAAAAAAAAAAAAAAAAAAAAAAAAAAAAAAAGCAGAGATAGATCAAGGACATAACGTTCTTGATGAAACAGACTTGAAATCCCTAAACAACAAAGAGAGATTTTTTTTTCTTTGTTAATTATCTTGATCATTTGGCCAGCTGTGAGCATGAACCCAGCTGGTCAGCTGTGGGTGTGAAAAGGAGCTCTACTGGACTGCTTTGTTAGTGTAACTCTTTAGTCCACATTAAAAACTAACATAAATATTTCCTTTGTTGCAAAAAAGATTCTTTGGGCTCAGAGGTGTCTGGGATGGTCAGGCAGGAAAGTCCCTTAAGAGATAGTCTCACCATGGATCAGCAAGGTCCAGATTCACCTTAGTGAGGGAAGCAGCTCTGGGGGCTGGCCAGCTGCTCACTCGGGTGGTTTAGTTGGATCTTAGCAGAGCTGTGATCCAATTCTCTGAACTTCCGCAGTGGGTAATTGCAGTTGAATTAAAGCCTCGAGAAAGTAATTATGAGAGGCATTGTGGAACACCCTGCTAACCCAGCAGTAAATTAAACCACAGACTGGGAACAACTGGAGATAGTGAGATTAGAGCTTACTTTTGGAATTTTTTTTCACTTGTGGTAAGTGTGTATGTGTCTTCTTTCTACTTCTAGGGCTGAATGTTGGCCCTTGGAGCAGTAGGCTGGAGGCTCGCCAGTGATCAGCTGTGAAGAGACACTCTGTGGTTGGAAAAAGGTTCTGAAACTAAATAGGGGAAAATATATTGGTCATAGAGCTGGAGAAAAGTCCTGTAAAGCAGATAGGGGAGACCAAAGTTGAACATACAGCAAAAGACGTGTTTTGGAAAAACTGCTAGTTTTCTTGACTGCTTTATTTTATACATATGTAATATAATAAATATGCATATATAATACAGATATTTAAAGTTAGAATATTGCAAGACAGAAGAGCCTGATTTTAGAAAAACTGCTTTAAATTACTTGTGCACAAGAAAACCTTGAAGGATGACTGTGAAACAGTTAATAGTGGGAATAAACATAAATTTCAGAGGGCCAATTTCTGTAGCTTTGTTCATGTAGCTGGATCAGAAAGTATTGACAGGCTTTTTCATTTTTTGCTGTTAAATGTTTGATTCCCAACCAGCTTGAAAGTAGTCTTTTTAGGCATCAAAGAAGATACCACTGTAAAATTATGGTTGAGTTATTTCTCCAAGTTTTTCATCATTTTTGAATATTGTGCAAAATATATTCTAAGGAACAGAGAGCTGTCTTTTGACCTTTTAGAAAACAGTCATTTTTGTATGCCTTCCTTTATTAATGCCCTAATGTAATACAGGACTGTAATATATGACTTTTAACCCATTCCATGCTTGGAACTTACTCTGATGCACTGATTTTCCCCAGCTGAGGATTGGATCTAATTCAGACTGAGCTTTTTTAGGCAATTGTATCAATTATTCAATCATTTCTAAATTGAATTATCAGCTATAATTTTGGCAGATAAAACCCCCTTGATAAAGCCCAAATAGGAACCTGGTGCATCAGTGAGCAAAGCACAAAATGGGGCTCCTCCCTTGCTTCTTGGGATTAGAATAGCATCCCTGAAACAGCAGAAGTCTGTTGGGATATCAGAGCAATTTACATGTCCTTTCAGCTTTACTGCAGGCTCTTCATGGCTGGCCGGCCCTTCATTGTGAGCCCCTTGAGTTTGGAAAGTCCCTCAGACCAAATCAGAAATAACTGCTGCTAATATAGATGTTCCTATATTTGGGTTTTCAGCATAACTCTCTTCTCAGGGCATGTCTGCACAGCAGTGATAAATTGTAGACAGCCTCCTTTCCCACATCACACTCTTCTTTCGTGCTTGCATTAATGTATTTGCAGCTGAACAGAAGTCTGGAATGTGTAAGTAGTGATAACTCTTTATGTTTCTTTAAAACATTTTCCGTGGCCTCTCATCTGGATATTTGAGATGGTCATAACTCTAATTCCAGAAAGAGATGAGAGTAGCCAAATGCTCAGAGGCTGAATGTATTTTGTGCTGGTTTCCCTAGTGCTTCCTTGGTCTGTGAGAGGCAGCAGGGTTGTATGTCCCCTGCAAATTTTTCTTGGCTCGTTTTTTACTTACATAAACTGAGCACAGGGCCTGCATATGTCATTCATGTGCAGGCACGTATTTCTAGGCATACGTACCACAGGAGTTTATGAAGTAGGAAGAATCTGTGACACACTATGGGATTGCAGATACTGTCATTGAGCTGGAATTTGGGATATACGTAAATCCCCGCAGTGAGTGCTCAGTTTTGCCTCCCGATGTTTTGTAACAACTCTGGATATGTGTTTGACATGGCTGTTGTCCCTTAACAGTAGTTTCCAAGCAGTGGAATGAATGCATAAGCAGCTCTGTTTCTTCACTTACCTCTTGCTTTATGAGGGTTCTGTGTAGTTCACCAACGTCCTACAACAAGGTTCTTTTCAGGTAGGAATGAATTAAACATGTTGATGGCCATATAGTGGCATCCTGCTTTCGTTCAGGGATAGGAAGACTAGAGCACAAGAAGCTGTCATGCAGGTGATTGCAAAAGCTTTTCTCCATGTTTTATCCCAAAGGTAAACACAACACCTGCTGAAGATTGGATCTGTTTTGGAAACTGGAGATACCTTCCTCAGGTGTTCCTGAAAAGCTTGCCTTGAATGAGTTTTCCACACTCACCATAAATCCTGAGTATCTTTTGCTGTGGAGAGTGTAGCACCTAGCACTGTGTTATCTATCACTGCTGATAATACACTCAGAGCCTCTGTTTCATCATTCTTGGTTGCATGTTTCAACCAAGAGGCTGATTTCCTTATTCTTCTTCTATAAAAGCAGACACTTTGGAAGTGGCTTGGATTTTATATCCTGTTTGAATGGTTCCAGGAGGAACCTTAAATCCCCCCCCAGTGTTTGGCCAAAGCTTTGTATAGCATGATATGATTTCACAAGAGCTGCCTGTAAGTGGTATTTCTTAACATAAATTTTTAAAAAGCAGTGAAACTAGCTTTGGAAAGCAGAGATCACAAAGGCACATAAGAGTAACAATGAAAATAATTGCAATCCTCTAGATTTAGGCATGGTAAGAGACCTTCTCTGAATATATGAGACATCATTGTCTTGAAAATAAATGTCTCAGAGTTAGTGATCTGTGTTTAACTTTTGACTTACTAACAGACAGGTTGTGTAGCTCTATAGAGTGTGCCAATTTACACCTCTGTACCACTATTTCCTGATCAGATATTGTTCCCTGCATCTCTCTTGGGACTCGTGTATTAGTACATCACAGGGATGATGCTAAATTTTAGTCTCAATTAAGCTGAAGTAAATCCACAGTACTTTGCCTGACCTCTTGGGAGTTTGTGTGGATTTTCCATTTGGTTTTTTGTATAGTTCTGATTTTGCTTAGAGAAGACTATGAGAAGCAGTCTGTTTTGGCTTAGGTCTCACTTTCTTCTCCTATCCTTTTACTTCAAATGCAAGACATGAACTTGGGTTCAGTGGAGGTGCCATACTCAACTTTCTGGAGGCACATTTCTTCATCTTCAATCTATCAACCTTTCTGTCTATTGCCATGTGACAGATGGTGCTGATACTTACTAAATAACAGTGATTTACAGTTTGTAAATGTCTAACTTAATTCTACATTATTTAGAAATCAATACTGATTTGAATTGATTGTATTTCTAAACCTTTAGGGTTTTTTTTGATTTTTTTTTTTAAGAAAAGGGCTGACTCTGGCACTGATAGTGATGATCACATTTCTTCACTAAAAATCCATGGAAGTCTTCCTCTGGTTGTCCACATACAACAATAACCCCATTCTCAAATGATTGTGTTTCCTTGTTATTAGAATAAAATCTGCAGTTTTGATATTGCTGGCGGTGATTTGACTGATGCAATGCTAATGACTCCAATGGATACACTTCTGATTTGCATTGAGATTGCAGAAAAGCAGGACTGGTCCCTAGATGGAGGAAAATTAAAAGTCCGGAGCTCAGTTCTTGCCTGCTCTGCATAATATATGGTTGCTTGCAGGATGGGTGCAAAACTTAAGATTCAAGTGAGTGGGCAGTCAGATTTTTGTGGTTTTTTTAAAAGTGAGATGGTGGGTGGGTGATGAGTAGCTACTCGAGCTTCATCCCAAACTTTGCCTGTGGTGTCCTTGGAGACTATAGCATTTTCATTTCCAGCCTGCAAAATAGGGTGAATAATACAACATGCTTAAATCAAAGTGTTGTTGAAAAGATTAATTATTTCTGAGTACGCTGAAGCTAAATGCAAGTACTAATAACTGGAATTTGTAAAATGTTAGTTTTAGAGCCCTGTGGATGTGTAGCTGATTGATTGGCTCTGAACAGATGACTATTCAGAGATCTGGAAGTTCTTCCCTGTTAAGATACCAACTGTTGTCACGAAGGACTAAAGAATTTTGGTGTCATCAAGTACAAAGGAAAATTTAATGGTTCAGTAAAACCAGAAGATGGATTTCTTACTTTCAGAGTAGGAGCATAAAGAATTTGTATCAAGTAGTTGCAGGAAGAAAGTTTTAGGAAGTTTTCCATTCTCAGTGCTTTTTTGCCATTGTGTCTAGCAGAAGCTCTCTTGGGTGTATCCTAGACTGTGGTTGCTAGTCCCCTTCCTAAGCAAAAGAGCTCTTGTAAACTGGGTGCCCAGAGCCCCATCCTTAGCTCTGCCTGCTTCAGCTGCAGAGCAATGGTCCCCTTCAAGGACAAGAGCAAAAAGGAAAGGAAAATACATTTAGCCAAGTAAATTCTTATCAGCACATTCAAGTGGTACAGGATTCTAAAAAGACACGACTCAACCCCTGTATTGGGGTTCTCTTTCCTTGTGAGGGTTAATGGCCTCTGGTTAGAAGTCTTTCTTGTCCCCACAGCCTGATTCTCTTCTAAAATTTTTCCATCTTCTTTTGCCTTTTATAAGAAAAATCCCAAGCATTAGCCCTGCCTCTTGCTTTCTGTGTGGAGAACCATTAAGAGGCAATGGAGCTACTTGCCAGAGCAGAGGAAAAAACACAATTCATGATGTCTCTCTTGTTATCTGTAGCAAGCAGAAATGTGCTCTTACAAAATGGGGGTTCAACTTCACAGAGCAAGCTCTGATCCAACATGATAAAATACATGTTGTCTGCTGGATAAGAGGCATTTCACATTCAGATAAGGGCATGTTTGCAATGTGTCGCAAGCACAGCTAACAGAAATACTGGAGATGCACTGATTTAAATTTTCCTAAAGATGCGAATACCAGATGTGGCTCAAAAACTAGGCTGATTCTTGAAAATCCTGCTGTCAGTTTGGTGGGTTATATATATATTATGCTTATATGAAACTGCTAGGACCTTTCTCTACTTTTTTTGCAAAGTTCTAAAATACCTGGTTTTGTTCCCTTTTTACCCACATATCTTTATTTGTCAGGATTTCTGTTGTTGCCTTGGATTACTGAGTACCTTGGAAGAGACTTATTTGTGATATTTCCAAGAAAAATGGAAGCACATTAATGTAAACAATAGCACAAGAACATTTTCACAAGATTTCCCTTAAGTTTATATGATTTCAAGCAGTTTCTTTGCTCAGATGGTGTTTGCATTCTGTGGTGACCGATGACCAAGCCAAAACTCAGTTCTGCACTCTGGAGCTGCTCTTCTCAGCATTTAGTTCTCTCAATATGGTTATTTATCTTCTCAATATGGTTGTTTCTCCTTCAGCTTCCTAAAGCATTTTATTTTAAGGGTATAAGTAATTTTAAATCCGCATGTTTGTGTGAAATAACAGACGGTTGAATGCAAAAGCAGAAGAATAAAGGCGTTGTTAAAATTCCGGAAGCGCAGCACTGTCTGTTCTTTCTTCAGTGAAGCCACAGGACTCCTCCTAAATTTACCTAGAGTCTGGCACAAGACACATAGTATGTTATCACATTTGTCTATACATTAAGTTCCGTGTCACAGATAATGTCTTATTTGTATTGGAGATATTACAGTGATGAGATAAGGTGTGCAGTGAACTTCGCAGTTCCGAAAACATTTTGTAACAGATTTTTTTTCCATCAGGAAAAGGAATATCTGGTGGTCAAAATATAGGGATGGCATGTTCACAAATACTGCCACAGAAATAAATCTACCATAATGTCTACTGAAGAAAGTATTATCTAATGATCCTGTTATTAAACTAAAACCACCCTGAAAGATTTTATGACAGTTAAATTAAAATATGTACTCTATGTATCCATTCAAGTTAAAGCAGCATGCAGTCAAATCCTTCATAAACGAGTATCTGACAGACACACATTGACTGTAGAAGGTTACACTCCTGATAGGTCTTCACTGCTACCACATGAGAGCTTTCTTCTAGCAAGAGCAAGATAAGGATGACTTTCTTGTTCATCTTGGATATTTGTACACCAAGTGGGTGTTTTCCATGTTAAGAGGCAGTATTCCGGGCATGTTAGGAAACAGAACTGAGCGAAAACATATTATGTTGGCAGTTGCGTTTAATCTGCCACATGAAAATGTGTGTCTGTGGGGGCAGAGTTCTGTTACTACCTACCTCATATTTGTCAGTGGTTGCTGAAGCAGTATCAGCCTCTGAATTGAAAAAAAGATTTTTCTCAGTTTTTACATATGTGGTATGTCTGGGGTCAGTGTGCAAGACAGGTCAAAGTCCAAGGCACTTGACCTGGGAGGTGGAGGTTTAACATAAAACCATGGCCTAGACAGGGTGGAAAGCCTAAGGTGCTGTGGATGTTGGGTTGTGTGTGTTGGTCTGCTGTTTGGTCTTCAGCCCCTACTGCTGGAGCAGCACAGTGTTGAAGCTGGCTTAGTTTGAACTTACCAAGGCAGTCACGTGAGCACAACTGAAGAATCAGGTAGTCTTAAAAGTGTGAAGAGAACCTTTTAACTTTAGAGCACTTTGACTATTGTAAGCATTAACCCAATGGAACACAGGACTTATTCTGGTTTTCTGTGATCTTTAGTGACCCTTTGCTCTCAGAACCTTGTAGATTGGCACAAGATTTTTAGCTGTGTAGAGCCCCAGGCTAAGGGGGTCCCCTATGGACATTTTATACCAGCATAGCCCTTGAGTAAGAAAAGCTGTATTCCTAAAAGGAAAATAAAACTGTCTGGTTTCTGTCATTGAGTTCTTGTTAAATGCCCATATCCTGTGTGGAGGGTAATTTCTTCCACACTGCTGTCGTTTTTGGGGTGCCCTGAGTGTGGCCATAACTAAGCAGTAGCAACACAGTTCCATCAAAGTGAGCAGTAAGGCTCATTAATCTTTTTTCAGCAGTTACTGGGTCTTTGAAAGACAGCAGTAATGCAAAAATAAAAAATAACTCATAGACAATATCTTCTGGGGGGAAAAAAAAGAGATGGATCATAAACAACCTCAGTGAAATATAAGGACCATATTCCTGAGTCAGATTCCAACTGGAAGTGAGTCAAAATATTTTGACAAAGTGCAGCTGCGTCTCTAAGCAGGAAAGTTCAGAGATGTCCTGTCAGATTTGTGGCCCAATGTATGTCTAGGCATGCCTCTCCAAGATGATACTTTGAGAATGAGGTAGTAATACCAATTGTCTGGATATGAAATGACAATATTTGACATCACTTCTGCTAATATTGCCTGCCAGAAAGGGACATGGGGGAATGATCTCTCTATCTATCTAGAGCTAGAATCGAAATCCTAATTGATTATCCTTGTTCCCTTTGTCATTTCTGTTAGCTGCCCTTAGAGTTTGCTTCTCCCTCATACTTGATTTCATAAGTTGCTATTTGATCTTACATGTTGAATTTATCATTTTACTATGACTTTATGATCACAAAATCCCCCTTACTGTGCTGGAAGCACCCACAGGCATCAGTCTACGGAATCTTGAAAAAATGTGGTTAATATAATTTGTATAGCTTTGTCTGCTGAAAGTCTAATATTTTTTTGGGGAGGCAGGGAGGAATTTATTTTGTCAAAAACGTGGGTTTATTTTGACCCATGTTTTGCAATTTTTTCTAATAACCTGACTCTTGCCGGTATCTGTAGAACTGAAATGTGATATTGAACAAGCATTCACAAGGATCTGGTTTTGTCAGGAGTCATTTTCCTTCTTCAGAAAAAACACATGTGACTTAGACACTTATCAGGCAAGACTGTTGGTTTATAACTGTGTAATCTGAGCCTGGGCACTCAGAGAAGTTGAGAAAAAAATATAGCACAAAGCCCTCGGGGTTTGAAGTCTCCGCATGGTGTTGTGATTTCATAAAACTTCCTGAATTTTGAAGAGACATACAAAAACCAAGAGGTTTTGGGGTTTTTTTTATGCATTCCTATCAAAATAGGCCACATAGGTGTGCCATTAACAGTTGGCTTTCTGTTGTTTACCTTTCAGTAAACTGGGAACAGCCAAAAAATGAAGCAATATTTGTGTGGAGGATTAATATTCTCTTATTAGTTCAACAGATTTAGCTAGAAAAAAAGCAGATTTAGCTAGAAAAGAAGCAGAAAAACTCTCTTGAGTATAAAGAAGACTCAGCATGCATTAAGTGTGTCTCAGTCTAACTTAGGAAAATTCCATTACTTTGAGAAAAATGCACAGTTTGTACAAAAGCGGATATAGGTGATAGACCAGTCATTTGTCCAGATGGAAACAGAAACACAGAGATGAACATTAAATCCAGTACGCTACTATTTCTAATTTTGTCTTCATATAATTTCTTCCATAGTTCTTCCATAATGCTGCTCAAAATGTATATTAAAAGCATTTACATTTTTGACCCGTGTTGTTTTAGTTGGAAATCCATTCTAGAATGTTGTATTCTGAAGCTCAACAAGGTTTCCTGTTTACAGATTAAGTAATACTTGACTACTTTCTACTACAGTTATTTTCTGTATACTAACCTTCTAACATTCGTTTCTGCACCCACTGAGGTTTATTCCCCTCTCAGGAACCAGCAGTTGGAGCTGTGTTCAGGCTTCCAGAAAAAGTCTCACCAGAGCCATGTATGAATCTTCTTACCCTTCCCTTTGATCAACCTCTTGCTTTCCTTATAGTTATTCTCTTAAACTCATCTTCTCCATTTTAACTAAGGGTTTCCCATGTAGATAATAGGTACTTTGCTGGAGAGATAAGGTCACTACATTCTCTTCAAAGTTAATCATACCAAAGGAAGCTATTAGTTTGGTTTAGTCTGCTCTTGATAAATCTGTGTTGATTGTCATGCCATTTGCCATTTGTTTACATCTCTTTTAGGTATTCCTAAGTAGAAGAGTTGTTCTGAAGCCTCCCGTGTTGTAAGATGAGATAAATAGGCTCATATTTGCATGAATCACTTTCCCCTTTCTGAAGTATGTAAGTAATTTTATCAGCTAATCTTTAGCCATATAGTTCCATCCTGGTTTAATAATTTGTTCAGATGCCCAGCCTATAATTTGGTGTGCCAGTTCTTTCAGAAGTTGTAAGCTGTGATCATCATGTTCTTCTGATGTGAAGGAACTACGGAAATGGAGTTCTGCTTCCACTTAGGATTTGATTATTTCCATTTTTATACTCATAACTGCTTTTGCCTGTATCACCATCAGCAACAACATCTTTACTGTAATTTAGTTTCTGTGGCAGAGTTTGCTACCCTTTCATCTGTCACTGCATCGTTGCCCAGACTAGTCCAAGATATTCACTGAATTTAACCATTAAAGGTGGAATCCTAAAAAAGAATTATAAGTTAACCCATTTTTATGAAAATCAATGGTAAAACCCCTCGCCATGCTTCCCCTGAAATTTTGCCTGAGTCTTACATTGCTTTCTGAGGGAAAACAGGTGGAAGAGGTGACAGGCATAACATATCAATTTTCAATTTTGAAAATAGAATAGGCCTCAAATTTATGCTGCCCCAGATAAAAATTTAATTTTTCTGCAGAAATACATTTTGTCTTGTGGTTTTTTTGTTTTGTTTTTGGTTTTTAGGGGAAAAAAGCATCAGCTCTTATTTTTAGAGGAAAAACATCCACCCAGATAATGTTGGCCTGCTTGTAGAATGATGGGAGCTGCAGATGGCATAAATATATACTGTTTATCAACCTAAGAGATTGTTTCACTGTAAACCTCTGCTTAGCAGGCTGCGTTTTGCAGATGATATTTAAAGTATCTGCTTTCTGAGGCTGGAAATAGGCACTTAGACTATTACTCTGTAAAAGCCGAGTCAAATTTTACATCACCTACCTCTGGGACTGCTTGCATGAGACTGGTAGGGTTGGTCCCTCACCTTACAAAGGTACATGCTTTGAACTCTCTCTTCATTAGCAAACACAGAATTTACCTGGCAATAAAAGGTATCTTTGTATCACATATAGTCACAATAATGTTTATTTAAATATTATCTGGTTCCCTCAGCACTTTTATTATTTACCAATAGAAAAAATTACACCATTACTTTTCTTCTGAATTTTTAAAAATGACCTTAGTGCAATTAAATTACTGAATTCATTTATATTTAATTGTAGTTTTAGTTTTAATGTGCTATTGTAGGACGTTTCTTTTTGTGACTGTTAGTTTTCCATGCAACATAAGAAAATCTAAAGCTATATTAAGGAAATATATTACATTGGCAAGACAAAGTCTCATTAGTGTTATTTATGGCATGCTGAAACCTCATTAGGAGAAGGTATGCTGGATTCAAAAGTGCATTACTGAGAATGGTTTTTTTGGGGGGGTAGGAGAGAAATTGCTTTTATTGTGTTTCTTTATCGCATACAGTGTGGTTAGTGGACATGTTGGTTTCCTAAAGCATAAAATAAATTAAGATAGAAGAAAAAGAGTAATTAATCTAAGTAGTAAGTATAACCTCATTATAGATTGGGAATAGCTTGCACATGGTCACAAGGAGTTTCTGTTTACTGTTCACCTTAGTTTCAACTAACCAATAATTTTTAACTTCTTTCACTGAAGGTAAAAAGTGATATTTTTCAGCATGGTAGTTTGCATCTTAAGCAGTAATAATGTGCTTTTAGTGCACTTCAAACCAGGGATGAGTGAAACTCGAGGTGCCGAGTCACAAATAGCCCTATTTAGGTAGTAGCATTTGCTCTAATGAGAGCTATATATCCAGTCCTGCGTAAATATTGTTTGGTAGGCGTACAAGGAAACCATTATTTGCAAGTAAATGAGAACAAAAGGAGAGTCCCTGAATTGTCAATCTTGGGAGAAAGTCATTCTGGGTGGGCAGTATCCTTCCCCAGGCTGGCGCTGCTGCCGGTTTGTCCCAGAGATTTGAGCAACCCCAGAATAAAAGGGCTCTGTTCCTGTAGCCCTCCCGCCAGCCCCCAGCCGCCAGCACAAACCATATGCCAGCAGTTAGTTCTCCTTCTCGTCTGCTCCCTCCTGCTGCTGGTCACTGTCACCACTGCTGCACAGCTGACAAATTTCCTTACGGTGGTGCTTCACGGGGCTGCCTCCTGACAGCCGCGGTACCTGCTCGCCACGCACATTGTTTTGACTTCTTACGCCAAATCCACTTACTGCTAACGCTGCACACAGCTGCACTGATGGCTGTGGGTATTCAGGCTCCCTTTGCTCAGCCTGTTGTTATAATGTGAGTACCTGCAGGGCTCTTCAATAATAAAACATCTACTTTTCTACTAATAGTCTTTCGTACATCCACTCTGTGTGCGGTATCCGTGTTGGCATCCATAGCATTTATGAATGTGGCTTGTGGTAGAAGCTGGGAATACACACCAGCTTACCAGCAAGACTGGATCAGTTCAGTGAACCCCAAAATGCTCCACACCTGCTCTCCTTGTAGGTTCCCCCCCCTCCCCCAATATGCCACCTTAGGATTCCTTAGAGCCCCTTAGATACTGTAAAGGGATAACTTTATGATAGAGTCACATAATTATTATAAGTATAGTTATTTATCAATTGACAGATAACTAATACCGGGGCTTTTCTGTGGGCCGAATCCTTACTTTCGAAGGATTTATAGAGACCCAGTAGTTGAGCTAGATGCTATCCCTTTTTCTCATACTTTATCCACCCAGTCACTCTAGTTGTACCTTTTTACCTTCTCTGTGTGGTTGCAGTGGACATGGTATCATGTTACTGCACCACCTACAAACTGTATCTGAAATGATGACCCTATTGAATTATTCCCTGCAGTGATAGGAAGTCATAAGTAGTCTCTGCTAAAAACTGTTCTATTTAAACAGAAAAGGCAGATTGGGAGGGGGTGGCAGGAAAGCATGCAGGCAAAATAAATAAAGTGATGATTTTTAGAAAGTAGATCAAAACTAACTTCTTTTTCTGTTAGTTTTCTTCTTTTAAAAGGTTTTGGGAGAAGATGAGGGAGGGAGGGTATCTTGCTATGGGGATAAAGAGAGATGAGGAGGCTGGAAGGAACTCAGGAAGAAGTAAAAGAAACTGTGAAGATGGGACTTGGGGGAATGGTTCAGCAGGTTAGTGGTCAGTAGCAGAGGATGTTTGCATTAGGACACAGGAAGTGGCTGGTTACATCTGATACTGTCTTTGTGCCAAGGACCCAGGTACAGCTGATGTGTCCTTCCTGGAGCACCATCAGAAAGTGCTGCTCATCAAAATGAGGTCGCTGCTGTCAGTATACATGTGTGTGTGATCCCAGTTCGCTCTGTGTTCTTGCTGTAAGGCCAATGCCTTTGCAGGAAAAAGTACAAAAAAAAAAAAAAGAGGACAGACCTAGAAGGTAAGGACGAGTGGAATTCCCTGCGACAAAACGAGTGTTTTAAATAAAGAAATGAGAAGAGTAGATAAAACTGAGGAATTGTTCAGTATCCCTGGCTTTTCTTCAGGAATGTCTTTCTGCTCAGAGTCACATAAAAGAAGAAGAACAAGGCAGATGAAGCTGTACTGACATTGTAGGGAATTAAAGTTGTGGGTCTGAGGAACATGTGGCACTGTGGAACATGTGGAACAAAAAATCGCAGTAATTTTTCTTCCATCTGAAGTGCAGCTATCTTGTGCTGTGTGAAGAGGAGGCTATGACAAGGTCTCATCCTCCATCTGTACCCTGCACACATTCTCCATGTTGCAGTGGTGATGACAAATACTTAATCTTTTCACCTTTGTCAGCCTTCTGTGTGCTCTTTCTTACCATGTAGATTAACTAATGCTGCCTCTTCTGTGACGAAACAAAATGAAGAAGCCTTACTAAAGACACTGCTACCACGCACTTGAGATGTGCTTACATTCACACTGTTGTTCTGATGGATTCCCAGCACTCCTGAAACCACACAAGGTGGTGATCATGCCCAGAAGATGCACAAACAAGTTAGAAAGAGCTGGCATTATTGCTGTATAACAAATCTGGGCACAGTCCTGAAAACGTTTTCAGCATAAGGGGTTCCTATCTGTAAGAAGGCTCGTAGAGCAAAGCTGTGTGTGAGGCCAGGGATCTGAGCCACCCCTGACGCCTAAGGTAGAAGACATTTTGTGCTAGTGACACCCACTTGCAAGGTGAAAGAGGAGATCTGATGTCTGTGGAACAGGACAGGGGGGCAAACACCTCAGTGTTATCTCTAGCTGTAAGTAAGCAGAACATCTGATTTAGGCAAATTAAGAAATCAAAGTAATCTTACTTAAGTCCATGTGGGTATTGTAGTTTTAACTTCAGAATTTTTATCCTCTATCATTTGGGATGATACTGGTCACTTCCTTGACATGGGGAATGTTAGTCTGTCCTTCTGTCATTAAAGTGATTGTTTTAAAACTTGCCTTTAGTAATAGTTCTTAACAGCACTACAACATAAGGGTAGGCCATGCTAAAGATAGAAGACTCCAGATACATTTGTGATAAGCCTAGGAAAGCTTTATGTGATTAAGAAGAACACGTCTGTTATGGCCACTTGTCTTTACATGTATTACTGTGAAAGGGGGAAGCAAAGAAACCACATAGGCCAGTCAGAGTGCTTGCACTGCTAGCTGGATTTCCCAGTGTCTCTTTGGAAGGAAAGGGGACAAGTCAGGATTCCTTTTGCATTTGTTTTTGGAGCATTTGCATCCTCAAATAAGTAAAAAAAGGAGTAATTTTCAAGTGCGGCCAAATTCTTGGCAGACGGTGACAATTCCACAATAGTCATCACATTGAGGGCTGGCGTCACATGGAGATGTACTGGCAGTACTTGCATGGAGGCCTACTTCGGAAAGAAAAGCAGGCAAACTTCATTCCAGTTCCACTCTAAAGAGGACATGAGAAGAAAATGACAATGAATTTGATTTTTGTTCTTTTCACATTTCACAAAATGAGGGTGTCTCCTACAGCCGTACACAAAGGCTCTGAGAACTTGCACCTGTCACTAGGAAACCTGCCTCAAGATTTGACACAATATATTACTTGAAAGATTTATACCATTTTCCCTTTGTCTGTTCTGTATGTTGTTAGTGTTACTAATCTTCTATTATCAGGAATAGAGCAGGCTATTTGTTGCTCAAGCGTCCGTGATGATATGTGAGAAATTAATCTGAAGACACTTGGAAGTTCAAGCATTGATTGGGTGGAGAAACTGAAGATTATTAGTTTGCAGGAATGCCTGCTTTTTATTATAATGCCTAAATAAAAGCAGCATCATAAATCACAGAGAAGAACAGAATGTGTGAAAGACAAGGCTCTGCCTTGAACGTGGCACAGCAGTCGTTGCCCTTTTATAAATGGGAAATGAAAAACAGCCATTGGTGACCTTACTGAGCTCCTCAAGTTTTTTAAGCAGAAAGTAGTTGAATTGGAGAAAAACACCTTCCTTAGTTGCTGCAGTTTTGAAGAATAATTTTCAAATAATTTAAGAGCAGTCTAAGCTCAGCCAAGGGTTTGGGGAAGAAGGGAAAATAGCCATGCTGGGACTCCAATGAAGCTTGATGCTGTCGATAGGGATGTAGGAGAAAATGGTGAACCTTCCCCAGAGAGTAAAACAGGATAGATGGATCTGTTAGAAATAAAGCTGGAGTTCTTGGCCAGTGATGCTAAGTTTATATTTGCTCCCAGGAAAATAAAACTCTTACAGATCGAAGACTTTTTTTTTTAAAACTCCCAGCCACTTTCACCATGGAACCATGGCAGTTGCAGAGTTATGAGGGGTTGTCTTCCTTTGAAAGTGTTGGGTTTACTTGTTGTCTTTGGAGTGACAGCCCAGTGGGCTTCCACTGAGTACCAGGCACAGAAACCTATGCTGCTCTTCACCACAGCCAATAATTATTTAATTGTTAAATCCAGGGAGCATACTTGTTAGCTTGGCAAGAGTGAGCAGTGACTTCATAAGAAGGATTTAGAGAGTTGGGTTGGTTTTTTTTGTCAGTTAATGGTTTGCCATATATTTTCAGCTTATCTATTTTCAGTAGCTGTATGACCTAAAATTGCATCATGGGGAAAAAAAGGGTTTCCTTTAGTGTTTTAGCTAAGCAAATTCTTGCATTCAAATTTGTATTTGTAATCATAAAAATTAGAAACAAGAGAGACATGTTAGTCTTTCTAGTGAAGGATTATTCTTTTCTTATAGACACCATTCCTTTTGTAGATTAATTTTATATGACTCTGTTGATAAGAACAATAATATTCAAGAAGGTAATTTTTGATATATAATTTTAAAGATGACCATAGAGATGGCTGCAAGATCAAAGTCAGTGTCATTCATTTGTCTTCCAAAGGTCCCAGTACCAGGCACTCTTCATTTAAATCCGGATGTGGGTCTGAGTACAATGCATTTAGTTGCCTATAATGCACTTAGAAATAATTTTGTGCTGTTTTTCAAAGGGGCTTGGTTGAGGTGGACATCTTAGTCCCCTCACTACATCTGCTGATGGCCCCTAAAATCTGCGGCTGTGCAGGTCAGGGACTGCTACATAGAAGCTCCTTTTAGCACGTTATTTAGTAATGTAATATCTTATACAAAGGCCAGTTATTCAAGCTGTAAATGGAAGAACTGAATTGCCCCATAAATTTGAGGCTTATTGATGTGAGTTGCTTCTAATATTTCTATAGGGAAAAATCCACTTATTGATCACTCGGGGCACTGTCTTACTTCTGACATTAATTTAGTTGTAGATTAGGTTGGAATGTATTACTTTCATAAAGATCCTGAGTGGTTGTAGTCATGCAGTGAAACTGAAGCACAAATACCAGCAGACTGTATGGCTCGTGACACCGCCTGAAATAGCAAGCAGCACCAGTGAGCTGGCATGCTTTCAGTTCGGCTTCCACTGAGAAGGCTTATTACAATAACAAACAACAGGTAGGGCTTTAGCAAAATAGGTCTCTGATTCGAGCTGCTAAGGGATCATCCGCAAAAGTCTCCCTCTAGGTGCTTTAGGATGAGTAAGGAGGCTTCAGCAAAGGATTTGGTCTAGTTTATGTCCAGCACTGGAATAAGTGTCACAAGGGATTAACAGAGCAAGTGTGTGAAGCCAGCTATAACCTTGGTGAGTTGGCTAGATGCCAGGTGCCCACCAAACTCCTCTATCACCCCCTCCTCAGCTGGACTGGGGTGAGAAAATATAACCCTCCTTTTCTCAGTGGCACAGGGGGATGGGGAATGGAGGGACTGTGGTCAGTTCATCACACTTTGCCGGTTCTTCCTCTTTTCCCCTGCTCCAGCATGGGGTCCCTCCCATGGGAGACAGTCCTCCATGAACTTCTTCAAGTTCTGGGCTGCAGTTCTTCACAAACTACTCTAGTGTGGGTCCCTTCCACACGGTGCAGTCCTCCAAGAATAGGTTACTTTAGTGTTGGGTCCCCCATGGGGTTCCCAGTCCTGACAGCAAACCTGCTCCACTGTGAGCTGTACTCTCCGCTGTTCACAGGTCTTGTGAGGAGCCTGCTCCAGTGTGGACTTTCCACAGCATCATAGACTCCTTTGGGTGCATCTACCTGCTCTGGTTCGCAGTCCTCTGTGGGCTGCAGGTGGATCTCTGCACCTTGTGGACTTCCGTTGGCTGCAGGGGCGTAGCTGCTTCACCATGGTCTGCACCATGGGCAGCAGGGGAAACTGCTCTGGTGCCTGGAGCACCTCTTCCCCCTCCTTCTTCACTGACCTTGGTGAGAGACTGCAGGGCTGTTCCTCTCACAGGTTCTCTTTCTGGCTGCTGTTACACAGCAGTTTTTACCCCTTCTTAACTGTATTAGCAGTTAATTATGTACCAGCATTGTTCATGGTCTCAGCTTTGGCCAGCGGTGGGGCCGTCCTGGAGCTGGCTGGCACTGGCTTTGTCGGATATGGGGGAAGCTTCTGGCAGCTTTTCAGAGCAGCCACCCCCCGAGACTCCCCACTATCAAAACCTTGGCATGTAAACCCCATACAATGGGAAGTATTAGCGTTGTCCAGAAATGCTATCAGTGGCAGAACAGATCTCCTTAGAGAGGTCGGGAAAGGGCGGAGTGAAATTAATGCCCTTTTGCTGCACTAGCTGGAATCCACGGCTGTGCTAGGATGACAGGTGTGGGGAGTACTTCTGCATTTGGTCAGCCTCTCCTAAATCTTGATGACAAATCTGCTTTGCTAAAGTCCTATGAGAAATGCTGATAAGCGTTCTCAATGTAGCAGTAGGTGCCAGCATCCTCTTTTGTATTCCCTGTACTAGTTCTGTTTTACTGAGAAATGAGACAGCATCTTTGGTTTGATCCATCCTGCCCACGCAAAGGAAGGGCAAATCTCCTACAGTCCACTGCAGTGTGATATATGGCACATGCTCCTGTTCCTCTCTGATGATGAAGGGTTCCTCTCTTCACAAATTGTAAATGTTACCTTCTGCTCTCTGGAGAAGGAGAGTTGATTCCATTAGCTCTGATGTTCCTAATGGGAGTCCTCCAAGTCCTGCCAGAGGAGGATCATGAACTTGAAGACGATTGCATGGACTCGTGTTCAGCTCCTTTTGGCTGTATCTGAGATTTTGGGATCTGTTTTGCTTGCATGTTGGAAAGGTTTAACTGGCAGATAATAAATGGAAGTTTAGGTGAGAAAGGTACAAACAGAGGAATGGGATTAATTTCTGATGTTTACCTGTCAGTCTCTATGTACTGAGGATTATAAGCAATAAGGCTTTAACTGTTGTCAACCCTGAGAATGCTCTGACCCCGAGCACACATCTCCAATATAGCCCACATGAAGAACAATAGCTGCCTATCCAGGTAAAGCAACAGGATCCAGTGCTGATCTGTAAGGCCATGGGAATTGCTACACCTCTTCAGCTCTCTAGTGCATCTAGAGTGGAGGGAGCCTGGTCTGTTAAAGTGGCTGGCACCAGCTGTTTTCAGCCAGGGGTGGAGAAGTGTTGGGTGAGCATCAGGACGGTCAGACGTGTCAGTCGTGCACTGCACCTGAGGTGAACCTTCAGCTTCCCAGGCTGGCTCATACTGGGAAGCACATATCTTTGTTAGTGGTATCTGCATTAAGTTTGGATTGCTTACTATTACGGTTTCACTAATATTTGTAGAAAGTTGATACATTCTTTCCCTCAGGCACTTCTTTCAGCACTGAGTTCCACTCTAATTACATATTTTGTAAAAAACATTTGGTTTTGTTGGTTTGAATCTGCCATCTTTGGCTTTTGTTCTATATCCTTGCCTTCTTTTGAGAGTCAGAATGAATGGACCCACTGCCTTTTTACCATTCGCTTCTCTCTAGAAACTTGTTTTATTTCCTGTGCTAATAATTTTTCTTCTTTAATTGAAAAAGAAAAAATGAACCATTTTTTTTCCCCCACATTTCATGGGAGGGATTTTCTTTGTTTTATTTTCATTGCCTTTCTTTGACTTACTTCTGCAGAGTGGAATGAGGAGTACTGTATAGTCTTCAACAGACGGTTGGAAGACATGTGTAAGTGTATTTCCATAAAATGCGATCTCAGATTCCTTCTGCATGCATCCTAGCATGTATGGACTATTTTCATTATTAAAGGAAAAAGATAACGTATTTATGGCAGGTCACGATTTATGTGTGACTACTTGTGACACTGTGTTATTGTAAACTGGGGCCCATTAAAAGGAAAAATATGTACCTTGATGAAATAATACGCTGCATTAAAGGCAGAGCCACAGCTGTGATAAAACTTTGAGTGGGAACCCAAGTCTTCTGTCTTCTCTTCTACTATCGTGAACTATACAGAAGTGTTTCCTTTGGATGTCTGGCCTAGCATGCTACAGAAGCTGGGATCCAGAACATGCTGCAGAAGTTGGGATCCAGAACCACAAAGGCAAAATATCTACAAACTCATTAAACTATGCAGGACACCACCCCAACAAGGGTCCTAACAAGGAGGTGGAAAGACTGCTGGAATATGTAGAATGCATCCTCAGTTAGTGATAAGCAATTCAGTAAACTTTTAACCATTCCTGATTTCAGAATTTGTATTATATTACCATAATATTGTATTGATATCAGAAATAGGGTATTGAAATCAGAGTCGGAGCACAGTGCAAGCACATTACAGTAAGATGACCACTGTCTTTTTGACTCAAGCCCAGAAAAATGAACAGAATTCAGGATGAAGAGGAACACTTGAGTTAGTATTTAATTCGCAACTTGTGTGAAAGCAATTCAGTTGTTCTCTTCCTGCTACTCATTTCTGTCCTCATCTTCCTCAGTGGTGCTGTTTAAGGACAGAGTTTCCAGCCTTAACCCTGAATTGCCTTCCCTTGGGATTTCAAGTAAGAGGCTGGATATCACTTTAATGTAGTGGGTTTTGTAGTTTAATTTATTTTTGTTGGTAAAGAATATTCATCACTCATTTAATTCAGAAGGTATCTATTGATTCCTTTCTCCTCATTTGGTATTTTCTGACATTTTATAGCCCTTGATATTGATTTATACAAAATCCGTAGTCCAAACGTCCTGAGGAGTGCTTTATTCACTTGTCATTTGCTGTTTTTCTTAACTAATAAATTTAACAGCCATGTACATCCAGTCTGTTAAGATCTCGTGGCGCTGCTTTCAAAGAGATGACAGTCTGGCACGAACAAATGAGTAATTCTTTCAGGCAGGAGCTTAAAACTTGCAAGATAGGCAAGACAGAGAAACAAGCTCCTCCTTGAGTGGCTAGCAGACAAAGCAAGCTCCTCTACTCAAAGGACATTTAGGTTAAGGTGGGGGAAATACAGCTTTGCTTCAGCCTGTGGAATGTCACACATTACTGGTGCTTTAACGACAACTTTATTTTTAGCTTGTTAACAGGTATTCAATTTAAACAGCACATGCAGCAATACATGTGAGAGCAGGTACATCTGAAGTCACAGAATCACAGAATATGCTGAGTTGGACAGGACCCACAAGAATCATTGAGTCCAACCCTTAACCCTGCCCAGCACCATCCCCAGGAGTCATAGCATGTGTGTGAGAGTATCATCCGACCACTTCTTGAACTCTGTCAGGTTTGGTACTGTGACCACTTCCCTGGGGAGCCTGTTCCAGTGCCCAACTACCCTCTGGGTGAAGAACCTTTACCTAATATCTAACCTAAACCTCCCCTGACACAACTTCAGGCCATTCCCTACCGTCCTATCACTGATCACCACAGAGAAGAGATCAGTGTCTGTCCCTCTTCTTCCCCTCATGAGGAAGTTGTAACTGCAATGAGGTCTCCCTTCAGTCTCCTTCAGGCTGAACAGACCAAGTGACCTCAGCTGCCCCTCATACGGCTTCCCCTCAAGGCCCTTCACCACCTTTGCTGCCTTCTTTTGGACGCTCTCTAGTGGCTGTGCTGATCTGCCACACCATCACCTTGCCAGGTGCCGTAGTTCTGCAGGGCTGCAGCAGCATGCAGGGATTCCACTGGCATCCAAAACCTCCACTGGGGATAGTCTAATCTGTCATCCCAGAAGTGCGCAGGGGATTTCATGAGCCCAAGTCTCACTGAAGGTCAATGACATTACATCTCCTTTCTCACTGGTACCTTCTAACCTAAGTTCTAAGTTTGGGAATGACGTATGAGCTTTGTGTGATCTCAGATATCTGGGAGAAGATGCTGTAGTCCTTTGGAAGATGGGCAAGGGGGAAAGCAGGATCTGGAGAGCTCTGAGTGCTTAGGAGGTACCCAAACACACTCTTGTACTGTGAGTGGTTTGGTTTTGGCTGTGTGCACTGCACAGTGTGTGGGAATGGTGTTTAGAGAGACAAGGTGACTGTAAACTCAGTCCATAAATATACTGACTTTGCATGGACCCAGGGAAGGGGGAGGGAATTCGTCGGTATCAACTGGGCCACTTGGACATTAGGTGTATAAGTCTTGGAGCCACCCTCTGTTCCTCCCACTGTCAGCAAAGGCATGTCCATGGTGTAGTGGTTTGTGTCAGCCTAAAGTAAGTATCTGGGCTAAATTCAGATGACCTGCTCTCTATATGTGCCTTCCTTCTCTCTCCTTTACTAAAGGGACCTGACTCAGGTGTGGACAGGTGGCATTTAGCTTTAACAACGCAGGTGAGATGAATGTCATCACCGGAAACTGTCCTTGCCTCATTGTGTTTGGGACATATCCTGAGCACAGCAAGTTTGACAACTTGGACTGCTCTTTCCTTTGTCTGGGCTGTTATGCAGCTTCCTAAAAGGAAGCCTGGCTGATGAATAAGAACACTGTGTGAATAGCTTTCATATAGGCTGTGTAGGAAGTTAGGTAGCTGTGGCTTGGATTTAGTTCAGGGACAACTTAAATTTTGCCCTCAGTAACCACTGTATAGTAAAAGTAAAAGGTACTTCATGATTTTTCTCTTTCATGTATTATCATGCAGTGTTCCTTGTTCTGAATTGTAGTTAAAGACGTTTATAAGTTCTTTCTCTTTAATCTCTTAGAGAGTGCTAGAGGGATCTTTTTGGTATAAATTTTGTGCCTTCATGAGTTAAAGTGCTAGCCATGGGTCTAGCACGGAAAACACGCTGTGTGCTAAAGACTTGTGATCTAAGAGGCAGAAATACATCAAGATGTTCTGCACTGAGAGATCCCCAGGATCTCTTAGTAAGTTTACTAGTTCACGTGATCATCCTCTGATGAGAAAACTCAGAAATAAAGGTTATTGTGAGGCTATGATGGGTATGCATGGCAGGAAAACAAAACTGTAGCAAGAATTTGATGCATACCAGGTATTGGACTTCAGGGGTTAATTTGTGTAGAACTAATAACAGAGATCAGCGTACAATGTTAGGGAGAAGGAAATGAAAGGTGGGCATATGTAAGACTGTTAGGAGAACTTAACGCTTTGAAAGAAGTATGTTGAAATGTGATGGGCCCATGTTGTGCTGTGTCTGAGCTGACCTCGCCACAGCTTTTGAAGGAGATGGTGAAAATTGCTTATATTATCCTTGTATCCCTCCAATAACAGTATCAGTTAGTCTACTGGCATCCAGCATGATACTGAGTCTTCTCAGAGTGGAGTTCAGTGCTCCACTAAAGACCCTTTGTAATACTGAGGTCACCAGGACACACCTAAACCCTTTTCAACTTCATTGTCATTCCTGATTGTGCCACTGGAGAGCAGATGGCTGACGAGGAGCTCCAGGCCACCCTGCTATGATGGACATGTATCCTCCTGACCATATCCAATAAAGCACTACTGTGCTTGGGTGGCTAGGCATGGAAGAACTGTGTAAGTTTGAGAAGCCAGTCCTTGCCCAGAAGCAGCACCCATTTCACAGTTCAAGTGTTTTGAAAAATCGGGATATGTCTGGGTAGCAGTTCAGTATTCAAAAAACTCTTGTGGTTTTCTCACTTTGTTTCTTCACACTGCTGGCAGGCTATACAGTGGTATCACAGTAATAAATTGTGGATATATTAAAAAAAATTAGCCCATTGTTAGATGGGATGGAATGAACTTCTGTAGCATCCTTGTTACCTTGCGCTGATAAATCTGTTCTCGTACTATTTCTCACTATTGGAGATGGCATTGCAGCCAAAGCCTTTTAGACTAAAAGCTGTAATATCCAGAGATGTTTTGTAGTAGTGTAAAATCAAGTATGTTGTATGAACTTCAAGCAAGGTACATTTGAGCTGAGTACTGGATTATGGAGAATGATGTATGGAGCTTCTTTAACTATGTGGAGTTAGATTTGTTTCTTAGCAAATAAGTGACAGATTCATACATAGGGGAAAATTGAAGTTCTCATCTATATATTGTTTTTATTATGTTTTCTTTGCTTCAGGCTCTAACATATCAAAGACACTGTGGGTGAAAAAAGAAGTTTAATTTCCATCAATAAATGTCTTCATATTCCTGCAGCTCATGTACAATTTTTGGCTATTTCATGGTAGTGAAAAAGACAGGGGAAAGTCATGAACTAATTCATTGCAATCCAGAGCAGTTTAGATTGGAAGCATTGCTAATATTTACAGTTATAGCCAAGCCCTTTCCAGCTTAGATTTAGAATTATGCTCCTGGCCCAGTATGACTATGTCGGTATGTTGGGTTGCATCTGTCTGTGCCATATGCAGAGTAAGACAAGAATTCCTCCTGCTTTGTTTTAAAATTTTTTTATTGTACCCCTCCAAAATCAGACCAGCTGTTGCTTAGATGCTGCCTTTCGCAAATGCCAGCACTCCTAAAAAGTGAGGATTTCTTATCGATGTTGTGATACTTTGTTGTCACCTAGGAGGAAGGTTTCAACATTGGCAGTACCATGAGCCCTTTGTCACTGTGCTAATGTGAATCAGGCACTCTTTTGCTGCTGGACAGTGGGTGGGTAATTTTAGGCATGGGGTGTTAGCCACTGAGGCCAGATCAGTGACTTTGGATTATCTTTGCCCTGTGCCTCTCCTTAAATAAGTAAAAATAATGTTTTTCACTTAGACAGCAGAGTTGGAATAACTAATGAACAGAAAGGCCCTTTGTACCTCTTTTGTTGCCAGCCTGATGTTCCCTCTGTGTCTGTGCAAGCATCTGGCTCCTTTCTGGCATTTGTACTGCTTTACCTTGTGCTGCTGGGTCTAAAAATAAAATATCCATATATGTAAGAGGAGCCGGTGTTCACGCGCGCTCCCGGTATGTAACACAAGTCCGAAAGTCACACTGAATGCCGCAGAGATTCACACTGCCTGAGCTCTGATTGTTTAACTAAAAGGAGAAAGGAGAGGAAAAAAAACCAATGGAGTAGAAATTTGGAGCTGCAGGAGGGAGGCTCATGATGTTGCCACAACGTGGAGCAATGTACGCTGAGTACTGCTTGTCACTTTTAGTCTTATGGTGAGGACGTTTTCAAGCTGTGGAAGACCCAAAATTTGTGACAATAGGTCTATGTGAAACCTGAGGAAAGTGGAAATGTTTTACAGCAGCCTAAAAGAAAGGTGCAAAGGAGGGGGCTTTTGTTTGTATTTCAGCAGCCCTGTACAGAGGTCTGGCTCAGGACAGGGAGGATGGCTGGGGGTTTGCAAATGAAAATCCTCAGGAGGAAAAATGAACCTAAAAATTAATCCTTTTTTTTTTTTTTGGTCTGCTTAGTAAATATACAGTGTGAATGGTGGATAGCCAACACTTTTAAAAAAATCTCATCCTAATAGTCATAATCTTCATGAATTCTAAAGGTATCACAGTATGGCTTTTTTTCAGAGGAAAGAGTTGTTTCAGCAAAAAGAGTGCTTAAAAATTAATATTTTGATTTGGTACTGAAGCAGTACTTCCAAACAAGAGTTTGTTCCCTGTTAGTGACTGAAACCTTGATTTCCAAATGCAGTGAGCTCAGTGTTCTCAGCTAATCTGTGATAAATGCTATAATGAAGTAGAAGGGAAAACTCTGCCTTTTTTTTTTTTTTTTTTTTTGGTAAAAAAGCTAGACAATGCTTTAAGGAGTTGTTGGAGAGACTAAGCCATTCTTGATGAGATGAAAGATGGTGGCGCTCAGTGAAGGAGTGATAAAAAACGTCATAAAGAGAGCTTAGCCATGCTCAGGGTATGTGGCAGGCATCTCTCGGTGCAATGCCCAGAGAGCAAGCTCAAGCAATTTTTTTAAATGCCTTACATTGGGACTAATTTTTTTCTGGTTTGGGGTTGAAATACTTGTGTCCTGCTGAACCCATTTCTGCATTGCTGAACCTGCGCTCTGGAAGAGCTCAGCAGCCAGTATGGTAATGAGCCCATTTCTATCAAAATGGCCTGTATTATTATTCATGTTTATTGGCTGCAGAGCGGTTCAGGAAGCACTTTTCAAACAGATACGCTGAAATATTTTCTTTTACACAGAACCCAGCAGCTATTTGTATTTCCTTCGCTTGAATCCACACCCCCAATGCAGTCTTAATTATAGTGACACCAAACGAGACAATTATTGCAATATGTAAAAAAAAAACACTTTTGGGAAAGGCTTTAGATAGTATTAGCAGTTCTGCTATACTTTACATCTAATTAGGGCTGTTCCACAATGTCACCAGCCCTCTGTCATTACCCTGTGAACTCCCTGGCTGCAGCGATGCATTTGCTGGACCAGCGGGAATGTGTCAGACCACGGTCACACTCCCCCAAATCTTTTCACGTGTGGATCCTTCATGTCGACCCTTTCCCTCTCCTCCCATCCCCTCTCCCCCTTGCCTCCCCCCCACCCGTGGTGTGACATTTTCTTCATGACAGTCTGTCACTGAACTGCACTTGCTGCTGCCTCGGTAAAGGCTTACAAAGAGAGTGTAACAGCCAGTGGCCAATCGAGTTTGTGCAAGCTCCATCAGCTATGGATGAAACATCCACGAGAGAGAATAAGGACTTAGAAGAAAACTGGATAAAAGGGCTGCGACGGGAAGCTAGCTGGCAGGTTAGTGATACAAAAGACATATGCTTGCAAGTGGATTAGAATCTCAGTGCTAAAAATCTCTGAACTTTTTAAGCTGAGCATAGGTGAAACATATATGTTTATTTGTTACAATGCCTGAAAGCATATTCCTATGAGAGCAGTTATCATTATCTTCTTGTTTTCTTGGAAGGCATAGTTCTAAGATTCGAAAGCTATCTATTCCACATTGTAGGACAAGTAAATAGTTTTATAAATCTGCAGACGTTACTAAATGCACACTTGCTTAATAAAGGTCCTTGCAATAACAAGTTGCAGGTGCATGCTGTAATATCAAAGGAAATACGTGCCTTGTGTCTGTATATATGCAAGTTTATTCCATTTCAAAATAATAATACACCACCTGTCACCCTGTTACTTAATTCTGTCTTAGAAACTGCTACAATGGGTTTCTTTTAGCTTCTTTTAATGAGGCAACATCTTTAAATGCACAGTGCTTGTTTTCTTTATCGTGCTGGACTCACAATAGATGTATATGCAATTCAATCCAAAGGGAGGCAGTTTTCATTAAAGTGTGAAGAGCAATAGGGTTTACATTATGCACTACCTTTCTGGAGTTTGCAGAATTAGATACCGTTTCAGACCTGCTAAGCCCCACTGAGTGGTTGTGATTGCTCTTTACATTACATCCTAAGCATAGTCTGTGCACTTTTTTATGCTCTATTGCATTTTAATTAGTCAATCAACAATATTCAAGAGTTGTGTAACCAAGCGATTTCTTTTCTTTCCCCTTGCTGCTTCTTATAAGGAGTTTTAAAATATTATTATTATTATTGTTATTATTAATCATTAATCATTACTATATTTTGGCTATGCCATTATACCAAATTCAGGTAAAGTGGTGATTTGATTTGTTCCTGTCAGGTGAAGCTGTGCAAGGGTCCCATATTGGTAAGAGTTACTGTAGCACTCTAAATGCTACAAGGGCATGGTCCTTTCTCTGATAACAAAACGTGGTTTAGTTTGATCCCCTTCCCATAACTTTTTTCTGGAGAAGGAAATACAGATGTCTTTTATGAGGAGTGTGATACCCTGTGTAATACTGCCTGTGGCTTGTGTCATAGTGCCTTTCTGATTGTCTGTCTGTATCACAGGCAAAACGAAGTATAAAATTGGGATGTAATGAATATCAAAGCCAAATGATCCCTTCTCTCTATATCACTGTGAAGCAGGTGTGTGGAGGTAATGGAGAAGAGGTGGTCACAGTGCGGGTGCAGCATGGGATACCACCACTGCCCCAAAGAATTGGGCTCCATGACTAGGTGAAGGAGTGGAAGAGCTGAAGGCAATGAGTGAAAAGCAGGAGGAGAGATGGGGCTGTGGGTGCATCTGCAGCTAGCCTGTACACCCACTAAATGATCTGGAAATGTGTTCTTTTGCTTTCCTGGTTTGTGCTGTTTCTACCAGGTCAGAGGAGTGAAGAGTGAGTTGGGAAAACATGGAAGCAATTTTCCTGTAGTACCTGGCTGCAAACCAAGCATGCCGTGGCAAGAATTAATTTCCAGTCAGATGGTTCTGCCTCCTTTTTGGGTCAGGCAATGTTGCACCACTACACAGAAGTAGCGGCAGCACAGTGAGGGAAGAATTCATCTGTCCTCTAGGTGCCATACCTACAGCCCTGACATGGACAAAAGTTGGGTTCTTATCCCTGAAGAGACAAAGTCCCCTGCTCCCCTTGCATGGGTGCACAAATGTCTCCTTCCCAGGCAGAAATGCTGTCTTGATGAGCTTCCCTTCAGCTGGAGCATGGGGATGGCAGTTGTAGATGTTTTGCTCTGAGAACTTCAACCCTGTTACATCTGAGGGAGATTTTCAAAGAAGCTCCTGGGAAAGGGTTATCCAGTTCTCACTCTGATTGTAACTCATCCCATATTTCTTCATGCTGCAAGGTCCCAGGGTGGGGCAGAGCATCAGTCTTAAAAGGAGCTGATTTTAGAGTGAGTGCTGCAGAGCCAGAGCTCCTCTTCAGCCCTGTCTGCTGGGGAGCTCCAAGGTGATGGAGTACATCCTTTCTTCTTAAATGGGCCAATTTTTTTTAGCACTAGGGTCTTATATCCATATTTAGTCTCCTAAATAAGTGTCCTGGTTTTCTGAAGTGCTGAGTATCCTGGGAAGCCAACAGATATTTCAGTTTTCTTGGGCTTCAACATGTGATACCTGTGCTTTGCAGTGTGTGATGGTGGGTACCTGTGGGATGGTCCTGGGGTCAGGGGCAGGCTGTGGTGCCACATGACAAATGTGGTGGAACGACCAGTGTGCCAAGTTTCCCTCTTGTAGCGAGAGATGTGGCAATTCTGACTTTGCACTTCAAAAAATCAGGCCTCTTATTTAGCAGGCTAAATATAGGTTAAGCAGGCAAGCTTGAGCATCCTGCTTTAAAAATCCTGGCGGTAGTCGTCATCTATCCTACCTTTCAGCCAGCACACTCGTCATGCTGTGAGAGGTCTGTGCGGTAGCCCCATGCACATGAATAAACATCAGCTTACTAGTAAAAGAAGGAAGAAGCTTACCGTATTTCTTTCAAAGGGATATACAGTATGGAAATGGATCGCATTCTCTCTCCAAAAGGAGCCAGTTTTCTATTAAAAAAAAAGAAAGTTGTGTTAAAATGATAATTCTATCACTGAACTTCAACTTTTTATCTTCTATTGTTCTCATCATCTCAGACTTTGCTGTGTATCTATTTTTAATTTTTCATGGAAAAAGGTGGGCTTTCTTGCTCCTCTTAGCAGACCTTCAGAACAGGTTTTCAAAACCTCCTATAATCCCTTTTCCTGATGTTTCCTTGGGAACAGCTTCTGACATCCGACAGATCTATAGCTGTCACAAAGCTAGCACAGTTTTACCACAGGCCAGGCACATATTTGGGTGACCACAACTGTGCTGATAGACTAAAGGTTAAGAAATCTATAAGGGTGTGGATGTCAATATTTAAAGACAAAAAGTCCTGCATATTTATAGAAACAAATGGATTTTCCTTCACATTTACCCATCCAGGGGAAGTTGTGCTCTCTGAGATGACAGAGTAACTCCAGTTGGTTTAAAAAGGAATTTTTCTTTTGCATGTGAGAGCAAACAGTAATCCAAAATGTCCTGAGGAAGGCACAGTGCACCAATCCCAGCAACTTGTCAGTCATGAATCCCTCTGATAACATACTGAGATCTTGAAAGCCACAATTTTCTTCCTAATTGATGGCTCAATCAGAATATGGCCTCTGTCTCAAGCTTACATTAAGCTTTGTCCTTGGTGTGCTGAGTTACTGTATAACCTGAAATACACTGCCTGTATTGCAGAGGGAGGGCTGTAGAGCAAGAATGATTTAAGTAATTTCAGAATAATTTGGGATCTTCCATCAAGATAGGCATGCAGTTGATGGAAAACAGGCATTTTGTCAGAGCCTTCAGCAGTTTGATGATTCTTTCCTGCAGAAAAATAAAAGCAGACATGTCTTGCCATTTTCATTTAATTTTTAGTTCTTATATACATTTGTGGGGAGCAGAAGTAATTTGGCTGAAATGAGAGCTTATCAGGCTTTAGCGAGGCTGGGAACACAGCAACACAGTTTAAAATGCAAGAGACACAACAACCTCTCCTCTACTTTACAGTGTGGCCCGTTAAGTTAATATTAATCAGAGAAGAAGACTGAGTAATTACTGTATATATATGTGGATTATATGTGCAGGCATGTATCTGTGGGGGCATATGTATGTAGTTTGTTCACATCTTCGAGTTGTGGTAGTGCTGAGGACTGAACGTTTTGGAAAGGAAGATTTAGAAATCCCTGCATGAAGTATGTAAAATTTTTATGTTATTTCCAGTTCTGTGTAGAGTAGTAATTTTTAAACCTTTTAAAATTTTCAGTTCCTTATTCAATAATTTCAAAAGTATTTGGCTCTCTCAGATCTACTAAAACAATGCAAAATATTAAGAGATCGAAATTTTGGGATATTGTTTCTTCCTTGTTTCACAAGGACATAAATGCCATTCTGTGATGATGGAAACACAAGGAAAAGATCCTGTGGATTAATTTGTTTTTAAAAGTTTTGTTTTTGCTGATCACAGTGCTGGTAGCACTGTTGTTCTGTGTTGGTGGAAGCCAAATCGGCTCTAGTAAACACCTGGTGATCCAGGCATGGAATATGATCTGCTACTTGTTGTATTATTCCAAAGGTCTTCCTGTGTTCCTTCACGACACTGGATGTGAAAGTACTGGAAAATCTTACATTGCAAGCTTCAGGTGCAGTCTATCCAATAGCACCATTGTACTGTGTTTGCTGTGAACGCTGAATTCTTTCAAATAGTGAAGTTGATGAAGTTTTTTGGTTTGGGTTTTTGGTTTGGTTTGGTTGTTTTCATTTTTTTTGCACAAGTGAGGAATGGACACAATACAATTATCTTAGACTGATAACTTCTGAAACTGTTTATTTTTTATTGTACTACTGAGTAGTGAATTTTCAAGACAATCATCATAAAAGGATCTACCATTGGGTTAATTGTTAACTTTACAAACGTATTTTGTTGCCGGTTTTGATGTTTAAGGTCCATGGTTGCAGGCTTTGTGGCCATGCAGCAGGTTCCCCTGGGGTGGGTGGGCTGGCTGGACCTCCATCCCCTCTGTCCCCAGGGGCTACCATGACAAAGGATATGATGGAGGCTTCACAACAATGGGTAACTGAAACAAGGCTCAGTTGATATCAATCTGGAAATTCTTCATCAGTTCTGCCTAGAGTTGCTGTTTTGGCTGTTGTTTTATTTGATTTCATATATGTAATACATACACATCATACTTCAAAGTGTGATATTGACATAGGGAACTGTTTTCTAGGAGTATTTGGGAGAAAATGAGGCTTATTTCTAAAGTAGAGGCTGTTAATGAATGGCAGTGCAGTTATGGCTTGGGGTTGTTAGACTCCAGTGCTGGTATTTGACCATCTGTGATGTTACATGGACAACCTCTGACCCTCCATGTCACACATTATGGCACATAATGCCATTAGGCACTGGCCTTTGGGAGGATTGGATGTGCTGATCCCTTTTCAGAGTGCTGACAGTGATTAGTTCATCCTCGGGTTTGAGGGTTAGGCCCTGTACTGCGAGGACAAAATGATTTGCCTTTTTTTCATCATGCCTGAGGAAGTGTTCTCTCCTTGATGCTCCTCATCAAGTGGAGCAGAAAAGGAATATTCCCTTGTGAGACAAGACTGTGTCAGTCCTTCTAAAGGCATGTAGCGGTAAGAAAAGAGACATAGATGCACCAGCATAGCACAAGGTGTCTTTTTGATAATAAAATACCTAATTAGTGTAAAGAGAGATAGGACCAATGTGTGATATTGTATGGACTGTAGTTTTAGAAATCAAACGCCTTAAAACTGAACCAAGGGAGAGGTTCTACCAACCTCGACTATTTAATACCCTGTAAAATGCACTGTGCATGCTGTGCTTAGCTTGCTGCTGCTCAGTACTTTAAGCCTGTTCCTAACCATTCACACAGCACTTAAGATCTAAAGATACACTCATCCTTTGATAGGACAAGGTCAATTATTCTCAATTTATTGCCAGTACCAAAGTGTTTATGTGGTTTTATTTGTAAGCTAGGTTTATGTTTTTCTAACATTAAAGACATTGATAGTAAAAAAGAATATTTCATTTAAAGATGTGCATGCATATATTTGTATGAAGGATATAAACTCTATCTTTTGGTTTTGGCAGGACACCACATACCTTCTTTTTAACCTGCTAATAGAATTTTGTGCTGTCCTGAGGTATGGATGGGAAGTGTGCTGATGTGCAGACATCTGGTCTGAGAATAACATTGCTTAACTAGCCACCTTTTTTCACCTGGTAATTGGGTTTGGTCTTACAATCATTTAAGCTTTGTGTTTCTCCCCTGCACTACTAGGATGAGCATCCAGAGCCACCTTTAATACCTTCATCCTTTAATGTCAGTGCTGTTCCAGAACAATCTATAGATGGAAGCTCTGTTCCTGCAAAGTCTAGGGAGGCAGGAGTAAATCCATTCCTGTGTAATGAACCACTTAAGCCTGTGCCTAAGAGAGGCCTGTGCCTAAGAGAAGCCTTTGTTAACTATCTGGCCTGATAAAAATAGGATAGGATGGAAAAGGATGGGGGGGAGGACAAAGAAGAGAGGAGAGGAAGAGGAAGAGGAAGAGGAAGGGGAAGAGGAAGAGGAAGGGGAAGAGGAAGAGGAAGAGTCAGTTGGAATGGACCTACTACCATCACCTAGTCCAACTGCCTGACTAATTCAGAGCTGACCAAAAGCTAAAGCACGTTGTTTAGAGCATTGTCCAAATGGCTCTTAAACATTGACAGGCCTGGGGCATTGACCACCTCTGTAGGAAGACTGTTCCAGGGTTTGACCACCCTCTTGGTAAAGAAATACTTCCTAATGTCCAGTCAGAATGTCCCCTGGCACAGCTTTGAACCAATCCCTCATGTTGTATCACTGGATCCCAGGGAGAAGAGATCAGCACTGTTCTTTCCACTTCCCCTCTTCAGGAAACTGTACAGAGCCGTGAGCTTCTGGTTTGCTGATAGAAACCTGGGAGCTTCCTGCCTTACACTCCACTGGAGGTTTTGTTCTTTACCTACTCAGATATTATAAAAATTTTTGGCAAAGGGCTTATTTGACAACTGACAAAAATAAACAACATTTTTGACTGTGCTGTATGAATCACTTCTCTATTTATTATTCTCTCAAAATCTCTAAGGAAACATCTGGATTAAGAAAGTATTTCTCAGACATAAATATTTTACATATAAACCATATTTACTAATTCCTCTGAAAGCAGTGGTTGCCATCATGTACCCACCTCTCTGGTGTTATCACAGTTTAAATGTTCCCTGAAGGCTTCGCACTATGACTGGTCTGCTTTGTGTCAGACTCAGGGCAATTATATTCCAGTGCTGGAGGCAGATAGTTGGCGCCTTAGAAGAAACGTTCACCTTCCTCTTCCCAGGTTATCCCAGGCAGAGTTTAATCTGTTTATGTCTCTTTGCTAATTTAGTCCCTTACTTGCATAAAAAATTACTGCCAAGCAGGCTTGAAAGAGGTGAACAAATTATCTTCAAATGAAAAAAGAAACATTTTTAGTTGTGTGACTTTAAAATATGTTCCAGCATATTTCAGATGGGGATGTTTGGCCAACATGCAGCTCAGAGTTCACGAATCTTCTGGAACTCATGCATGTTCTTACAAGAAAATACTGTTTGCTTTGTTTTTTCCAAATACTTCTGACTAATGAATCATATGTCTCTCTCAGTCCTGTCTCCCATGACTGTATGGCACAGAATTCAGCACTTGTCTTGCTGTGGCTGTTGACTCAATCCTTTCTGTTCTGCTGGGGGATTTTCACAAACCCTGAATCTCACTCTGAGCAGGGAAGGAGGGCAGATGGTCAGCAAGGTACCATTGCACCTACTTCTCCTTCGAGCAGATCCCAGCATGCTGCTGTCGGCTGACCCCCCATCCCCCATCCCCACCCTGGGCTGGGGCTTCAGGAAAGCAGGGCTCTCTGGCATGACTCAGCCACCACTGAAGTGATAAGTAGCTGGGGGCTCCTCCAGGTGCCTCCACTTCATCCTTCCTTCTCTCCATACATTTTTGCCAGATAGTAGAAAGTAGTAAATTTAGCTTTTCTGATCCTGAGAAGAATCCTCTTTCCTAATATTACTGGACTTGGGAACAGTCATTGGTTGACATCAGAAATTACATGACTAAACTAAGATGTCCTGCTCAGCCCTCGGCCTTCAGTAGGGATGCTGCACAATTGTTCTACACAAGCTGTTGCAGACTTCCTTGATCACTTTAATTGGAGGACAGGAGGTCTTCAACATTTTAAATAGCTGACAGAAGGGTCTGTTCTCAACCCCTTCCCTCTAGCTAAACCTATGATGTGTGAACCCTGTCTCCAGGACACAGACAGTGCTGTACTTTTGAACTTTTACCATATTATCCGCTCTGCTTTGCCCTAAGCTGGTTTTCTGGAAAATGAGATGGATTTTGCTTCTTGGCAAAAATAACTATAGAGAGCTGGAAAATCCAAATGAGCTGATACATCTTTTGTTAGAGCTATTTTATTATTGAGCAATTTCTATTTTTTTGGATGCTCATAATATAGACACAGTTGTATATTTTATCTATTTGGTTTTTATGGTAGAGTCATCAAATACTATATCTTTTTATATCCTGATTTAGATTTAATTTCAAAATAATGTAATGAAGGAGATGATACTTCATATTCCACATTTTGATTTTTTGTAGGAAATTAAAAATATTTGGGAAATAGATTTTCCAACTAATAACATGAATTATAGAAGCTGATAAATGTGAGATTAATAGCTAGGAAAACAGTCATTTCAGATGGATAATTTAGATTTGTATCATTTATTAATCATAAAAAGTAAACCTGCTGTATAACTAATTTTAGTTTTATCAAGAAGACGAATTGTTCCAGCTAATGAATGTATAGATATTCTATGCCAAAGGCATTCGTAGGAATCTGTTAATCATTTAACTGTGTCATGGCATATGCTTTGTCTTCATAAACCAATTAAAACATATAACCTCCTCCACTGAAATGCATGTTGGTCCTCAGTGCCTACAGCAAATTAGCACAGCATTTGTCTTAAAATACGCTTCAGTATTGCAGATACAAAGTTTAATGGGGATAGTGTCTCCAGGTAGGGAACGTCGCTGGGCTGCCTGCACCACTGCCTTGGGAAGGAGGTACCATTTGCAGCATTTCAGGTAGCTGATCCTACAAATACTAGTCACATAAGCTAAGTGGAGGGCTTGTGAATGGTCTCATCCTAGTGAGCTGGGCTACTTCCCTGCTTGGGTTGAAATGTGGGCATAAGCATATGAAAATGTGGCTTAAATACAGACCTGCCTTGATGGAGAAAACACTTGGCAGTGACAAACATAGGTGGTTATTTAGAACAGGTCAAGGAGATCAGCTTAGACCTGGTCATGGTCGTGATGGATTTCAAAAGAGATGTGACTCTTAATCTGGGGGAAGGAACTGTGGGAGTGATGTGAAAAAAGGCACTTTGTTGGAAGGCATTGGTTCTGCATGTCTGAATGCACCTAAGTAGTGCTACAGCAGGGTTGGGAAAGGCATGCTGAAGGTCTGCTTTTCCTGAAAATCTGGGAGGCAGCTTTCAGAATTTTGGCCTATTTCTTGCTTCTCCTAAAGAAAGATTTGGTTTATCTTTCAAGAAAAGTCATGGCTTTTCTTCTGGTGTAAGCGACCCTGCAATTGCTGATTTGCAGACCCTTCCTGTTCAGCAACACAGTGGTCTCTCAGGCTTCCTACCCCTGGTGCAAGTTCCTGCCACCTGCTGCTGAGTGCTGGCTTCTCCTTCCTTGCAGCCTGGGCTCTCTCAGAGAGCACATCAGCAGCCTGTGTGACAGGTGGTCTCCCGCAGCGAAGGTGACGATGCACTGCTCAGAATCCTGGAATGGTTTGAGTTGGAGGAGACCTTTAAATACTGTCCAGTCCAACCCCCCTATCATGGGCAGGGACACCTTTCACTAGACCAGGTTGCTCAAAACCCTATCCAACCTGGCTTTGAACACTCTCAGTGATGGGGCATCCACCAGATCTCTGGGCAACCTGTTCCAGCACCTCAACACTGTCATAAAAAATTTCTTCCTTATGTCCAATCTAGACCTACCCTCTTCTAATTTAGCTGTAGTAATTATGCCAGACCTGCTTCTTTCAACTGTGCAGAGCATCCTGCTTTCACAGGGCTGTTGCTGGCGCTTTTGAGAAGGGGGGGATTAAGCTGTGACACCCAGTGTGATTTCTGCATGGTCTCACCTGGAATTTCACTGTGCCTCAGGTGCCCACATGCCAAGTGGAGCTCCCCGCTTCCCACCCATTCCTTGTCTGTCTCATATATGTAGGAAAATCTCTTTTCTATTTAAAATCTTTGAGATGGGGACTGTCTGTTGTGTTAGACTCATGTAAGAAATTACCTCACTGGGACTTACTCTTGGCAAGGATTTAGGGATGCTGCTGTAATACAAATAACGGCGCTGATTGCTGCTGGCGATTTTCCTGAAGTGGCATATGCAGTTGAAGCGAAGCTAGAGGTTAGAGGGTAATAATTGCACTCAGGGTTATTTTTAGTCCATCCTAGAAGAGATGGAGAGTTTTTTAAAATGGATTTTTATATTTAAGGAAATTACAGCTTTCTGGAAAAACTTCAGAGCTATGACAAAAACTGAGAGACGAGAGTGTTTAAATTTGTGCACTGGATTTCTGTATTCTGGTCATTCAAAGTTGTTTGTTTTGCCTCCTTTATTCCTGCTGGTGAGGTGAATAAAAGAAAAGTGTGAATGTGTTTAGGTTTTATTCACAGCATTGTTGTAATGTCAAAGCAAATACAGATAGAGACAGACAGAAAGCCGGCGATGGATAAATCAGAAGACAGCATGCACTCAAATATTGAGCTCTAGCTAATCCAGCTCTAAAACACATTTTGTTTGTCTGGTTAACGACCTGTATGTTGCTGTACCACCTATACTGTGTTATTTTATTTATATCTTTAATACATTATCGGTAGGCGACATTATGGGTGAAGCACTGTTGCTAAAAGAGAAGGAAAAATTATAGTTATTGCTATAATAAACAGCTTGAGAATATCTTTTTAAGAAGATTGCAGTAATACAAAAGGAAATAGCATGAGATTGCAACATCAATTATTTAGAACAATGTCGTTATATTCATTTTTTCCCCCTATATCTTTTCTCAGAGATAAAGTTCAGTCTTTACAGCATCAGGTTTCTGGAGGCATGAAATGCCTGCTTGGGTCAAAAGTCCATAGCTTTCTGATGAACCAGGTCTTGAGACTAAGTGGGAGCATGTCCTTGAATGGATGAGGCAGAGATTCTCCAGAGGTGGAGATGAGGGGGTGCCTGAGCACTCCCAGCATTGCTGTTGTGCAGCTTGTCCAGCTGTAGCTCTGCTGGATAGGAGAGGTGCCAGTGGCCTTAGGTTTTCTGGGACTTTGAGGAAAATAGTAATTTTAGGCCATCTTGCCCTAGTTTTAGTAGGCTTCTGGGAATAAGAAAGGGAAAATGGATCTTTGTAAAGACTTAAAGAATGTTACTGAGAGGGAGGGGATGAAATCGGGTCCTTATGGAACACTGAACGTGGTTTATAAATGGAGTGAGGAAATGTAAGTCATTGTGCACTTCTAAATTTGGGACTTTTGTATGGATATTACTTAACTGAAGACAGAAACCTTACCTGAAAAAGAAAATGCAATTGTGCCAGGCAGGTAGGATTGCTCGGATTTCATTAGAAGCAAAGGCAAAGGCAATAAGCAATCAAAAGAATAAAAACATTTTCCTTTTTCCCCCCCTTTTTTTTTTAATTCTATCCATGTGTAAGCATTACTTCAGAAAATAAAGTAAGGAGGTGCTACTAACCATGCGGGTTGAGAACATCACACCTCTTGCTTATACTGATGTTCGGAAACAATGCAATGAACAACCCATTCAGCAATAGTTTTCTGCGCAAATAAAATTTTCAGTGACACAAACCTCGTAAAAATAAATTATATTTTATATAAATGCTGAGTGAATACACAGAATCTGTGAATACAGCTAGGATAGCTGCCACTGCTTAAAGGTCAGTAAAGCATAGCATTAAATGGCACATTTTGTGCTCCCAGACACGTAACCCATGATAAATTTTATGCAGTACATTTCTGAAATATCTACAGACACATTTTCGTCAATAATTCACAATCCTTTAAAAGCTTTTTTTGCCTTTTGACAATCAATAGCAGGACGTAGTGTCTGTAAAAGTTGCTGGTACTGGACTTCCACGTTCAGTTTAATTGGAGGACAGATGATGTTGAACTCCCATAGCAGCTGATCTGTCCTCAAGCCCTTCCTTCCATCTAAACTTACAACATGCAAGCTCAGTCAACAGGATACGTGCTGGACCTTTACCCTAGTGCTTAGACTGGTTTCTCCAGGGGAGGTTTTTATTACTTGTTGTCTCCCTTTGCAAGGTGATGGGTTTCTAAAGCAAGCGTAGGAGGACTCAGAATGAGTATTAGTATGAGATATTTAGTGGGAAATGTCATCCCTACGACACGACTTTTTCCTGCTTCTGTTTGCTAGTGTAAAGTCAGCAGAAGTAAATTAGCTGGCAGATTTCAATGGAGAATGTTACCTGCATCCTCTGCCAGATAGCGTGTGGAGTGCCAAATTAGAATTGATTTCTCAATAAAATTGAGTTCAGCCTCCTCAACATAATCTAAGACAAAATGACAAAATCTCTCTCACTCAGTTTTTAGTATTATTATTTTTGGTCAGTTTTGTTCTTGGATATTTTTGCTGCCCTAATTGCTTTTTATTATCTTCTTCCTTGAATCTTTTCCGTTTTCCAGGAGAGCAAAACCTCATATGCTTTTAGAAGCAATTCAGGAGTAAAGTAAAAGGGAAAGGACATCTACACATCACCTCCCTCACCCCTCCTCACACTCCTAAGATGCTTCTGGCAGCCGAACCAGGAGCACAAGTTCTCTCTCCGTGCTGTGACTCAGATGCTGAGAGCACAACAAGCTGTTTACAGTCCCATCCTCATTTCTCCTTCCCACTCACAGCATGTTGCTTTGGGAACCACCAACCAACCTAATTAAAACAAATTTTTCCTATTGTGGTAGCAATTCCCCAAATGCTCCGCCTCGCCAGAATCATGCTGTGTCTGCTCAGTTTGCTACCTCCATCCAGCTCCTGAAGATGCTCATCTTACTGTAAAGGAAATCAATGCCTTCTAATGTGGCATTAATTCTTAAATTCAGTGCATTTATCACACATATTTTTAGGGAACCAGAGGTAATATATGGAAGTGAAAAAAATGTCTTCTTTTTAAAAGACTTGCGGAATAAGTGACTTTTGAAACATTAGCAGTGCCTGTTACATGGCTGGGTAGGAAAGCTATTCAGAATTAAATAAAGCAGGGGTTTAGATGGGGAAGCACAGGTGGCATCTACACAAGATGGCAGCACTGTAAGGATTGCAAAAGGTCTGGAAGTGTAATCACCACTTGGAATGTGCTGGCTTGATTTCTGCTGCAGAAAAGACACTGCACCCAGTTGTTATGCCTAGCCCAGCCTTACAGCCTTGCAAGGACAGCAAGATTTCAGGATGTGAAATCTTGTGAAATCACAACTGACCTCTTTCTTCAGTGACCAGGCCCAGTGAAACAGGACCTGTTTCTCACCCCATGTGAACCCCAGCAGGAGAGGTCAGTGAGGGTGAATGGCTGCGGCTGTTCATATCAGTCTTCCAGAGCACTGAAATCTTCCGTTCTTCAGCTTGTTCTCTGGAAATCAAAGTGTACAATGGCTTTGGAAAGCACAGTGTTCATCTGGTTTCACTTGCATGCCTGTTGCTGTCTAGGGTTGGGTAGCATATGTTTATGCCAATCCTGTTTTAGCAAAGACAGAGTTTACGAGAAGTGCAGAGCAACAGAGTAGGTCAGTGGCGTTCCTCAAAAAACTTTTCTTTTTTAGCTGTTCATCTTTTCAGCTTTTTTCTATGCCTTCTAGTTCCACCACTTTCTAGCTTTATTCTTCCATCAGGATGCCTGGATCAGCCATCTTTACATCCCTTCATTTGCTCATTTTTGGAGAGCTTCATGCACATTCTCCTTGGCTGTAGGTGTAAGAACGTGACTCCAGATTTATTTTTTTTTCCCTTTTTTCCATGTAACATTGGTAGTTCTTGAAGTACTCGACGTCCTTTCTGTTCTTTAATTGTCCAAACCAATACTGGTGTATAGCTGTCTCCCACGTTAGGCTCCCCCTTCTCTCTCTCTTTTTCTCTTCACACACTGTGGTTCTAGGTCTCTGTTCCCACCTGTATCCTGCCTATTTCTCTCTGCATAACCACACCTAGAGCATAAATCCTGCCTTACAGATGTTAATTACTAAATCTTTGAAAGAACTGGAGATACACAACACTTTTTGCTACAGTTTTACTTACTTGTGGAATAGATTTTTCTAGTAAGAGCCAGAAATGAATTCCATTGATTTCACATGGTGCAATGTAGGTATCAAGCCACCAAGTGGCTGCCAAAAGAGAGTAAGTGCTCAGGCTATGAGCTTTCAGGCATCTGAGAGCAGTGGCAAACACTGGGCCATATGCTTCATTTTAAAAGCATGTCAGCAATCCAGTGGAGATGGGTTAGACTAGTAATACACTTAATCTTCATCATATTCTAAACTATGCATAGGTTGGTAGAGCATCTGAGTTGCTTGCACTCCCATGTCAAAAGCTGTGATGGAGTAGGAAGTGGGATAACTGAAATACTGAGACTTTCATTGGAGGGGAGGACTGCTGTTTCCAGCTGCTCCCAGATTCAGAATATGGTAGTTTCAAGGACACGGTTGTCTCTCCTGAGTGTATATGCAGACTAGCTGGTGGCTCATAGGGGTGAAGGCTGTGCTTTCTAGGGTTGGTGCTGCTCAAGAAAAAGATGATCATTTCAGGTGAAAGGGCTGAGATGTAAGAGCTATCATGCAGCTCTGGAAGATGCTGTAGCAGAAATTTTTGTGCTCCCCAGCACCTATCAGGTACCTTTTGTCCAAGATCTCCCTTAATCACTTTAGTCAAATGATAGGAAGGACCAAGTGCTGGTTTAGTGTATCCATTAGCAGGCTCAGAGGTCCCCTCATCACAAGAGTTTTGGTCCTGCAGTCTCTCCTGAATATTGGCAGAGGTTTGAGACTTGCCCTGTTTTCATTCTTTCCTTGCTGGCTGAAGAAAATGAATGGATTAACTAACACTTTTGAGAGGAGTCTTCCTGGCAGTTGTTGAGACTCAAAATGTCGATTCTCAAGGCTGACTTCACAAGGGATTTAGTCCTATCTTTTGCCAGCAGGTTGAAATTACCCTCTATGTTTATTGTATCAAAAAAAAAAAAAAAAGAAAAGA